>MDKJ01323020.1:0-14429 GCA_005239525.1 Nicotiana knightiana
TATATATATGCTAGGGCTGCGTGAGAGCTGATCTTTCCTTCTTTGGAGCATATTGGAGATTTCGAGGTAGCTGCACGGCGTCCGCAGCCTTGACTTTCTCCTTCCTATTCTCTAGTATTTCTATTCTCAGACTTATCCTGTATTAAGGAGACAATATCAGATTTGTATTTTCTTTTAGTCGCTCATGACTAGTGACTCCGGGATTTTGGGGTTGTATTTAATGTTTAGTATATTCTTATTGTTTTTGAAATGCTTAAACGAAATTTTTTATAAAATATTGGATTAGTAATGAATTAAATAAAAAGTTCCTTTATGCTATACATAGTGGATTGACTAGCCTAATATCACGATAGGCGCCATCACGATCAGGTTGGTTCTGGGATCTGACATCTAACCCATTCTAACACCCCTCACATACCCAGATCACCAACTGGAGAACGCATGGCTGTGATAACATGAACCATGTAAAGATATGGCGCTAAATTATCTATTGGCAGCATAATAAACTTCGACATAGTTTTTAAATCTCTTGCTAATAACTCTCCATCTAGATGATCACCTTAGCTTGCTCCAACGGAAAAGAGGCCTTTAAACTCAAGGAACTCAAGAATTTCATACATAAGAAAATAGTCTAAAGGAGCATACTCAGAAGAAATCAATTTTAAAATTAAAGCACAAGCTAGTTTGAAGTAATACTTGTACCTCTACCTTTCATTCGTTGACTCTTGAAAAAAGAATTTATACATAAGTAACTTCATATCTCAAATTCTACGGATGAATAATTTTTGAAAATAAATCACCATATCCTAGCCGCAGAAAGAACATGTGTATCCATACCCACTGCTAAAAAATAGATTTTAGCGACGGACAAATTCTGTAGCAAAATAAAAAAATTTGTCGGCACCCACTACTAAAAAACATATTTTAGCGTTGAACAAATTCTGTAGCTAAACAAAGAAATTCATTGATAATCTCATTCAGTGACGGATTAGCGATAAATTATCAAAAAATTCTACTAGCTACGAGCGATTTAGTGACGAAGTTCGTAGCTAATTTTAATTTTTTTTGTGGTGACCACACATAAAGGAATTATAGTTATCGAAGAAACTAAAAGATTTGGAGGAAAAAATAGAGAAAGTCAAGTTTTGCACGATAAGGTTATTTTCCCTTGATTCCTTCCCACCTTTTGTACACGAAAATACGTACATCTTGTCTCCTATTTTTCTAGTATTCTATAATACTTGTACAACCTAAACCCACGCAAACTTGGTTTTGATTTACAAAAATAAATCCTTTTAGCTTTCAACTCTAAATCTTGTGAATCTCTCTAACATTATGTCATATAACTTAAATAAGGAAATTATTTATATAACGCAAAACTCTAATGGATTTTAAAGTCTTAAATATTATGTCACGACCCAAATCCAATAAAGGTCGTGATGGCACCGAACACCACAATCAGGCAAGCCAACACTCATTAGTTAATTAAGTTCCTATTTTATTATTTTGAAATCGTTACTTTTCATTTCATTATATGAAAATCGATAAAAATTTACTGAGTAAATAACAAGGTTTAACACTTCAATTAACAAGTATATCCCAAAATCATCCCAGAACCCGGTGTCACAAGTGCGTGAGCGACTTTTAGGAAAAATCAAATGAAATACAATAACCGTCCAGAATACAAATGAAACAGTAAAGAAAGTACAACTCAATACTCTGAAGGAGACTCTGCTGGCTGTAGGTCGTCTCGAGAGGTGCAGCTCATCTAAGTCCCCATATTAACCACGCCACGGCGCCAAGCGGGGCTACTAGATATACATGTACATGTGCAACAAAATGCACAACAAGTGTAGTATGAGTACGAAAATAACGTGTACTCAGTAAGTATATCGCCTAACCTCGAAGAGGTAGTGACGAGAGGTCGACTTTGACACTTGCTAGAGGTCAATTTAATATAAACAAGTGTGATGCTAAACATGGATGTTATAATCAGATAACAAATAACAACAGGAAATGACAACTTCTTCCATAAATTATAAATCTCAGTTTCCGTCATTTCAGTTAACAACTCATATTTTAAGGCAATTAAACAGTTCAAATCACAGATGGTATCCAACAAATATCATGCGCATGGAAATGTCGAGAGTCGAATGGCTCGAACCAACATAAATGTAAACTGTGCACTGCCGAAAGGTTGAACGACGCGAACCATAGATGCATCTATTAACCTGTCGTGGCGTACGGCCCGCTCCCATGAGAGTAGTGGAAGAAATTATCCCGCTCGCGGAATATAAATTGCGAAGCGGTCACACATAAGCATACATATTCAAACACTCCACCCTGACTATATCGGGAAAACAATTACCCAAGAAAATGACAATTTCTCTTTTAATGGTCACAAAGATGGTATTTAAATCATTTTTAGAAATTCATTTGTCGAGTTCGATAAGATTTAAACATTTCTAAATTCGTCAGTAAAGTTACAAGTACGGCAAATAAAACATGCTTTTGGGTCCTAGACTACCCGGACATAAGCATATAGTAGCTACGCACGGACGCTCGTCACCTCGTGCATGCGTAGCCCCCACAAATAGTAGCACATATTTAATTATTTCACCTATGGGGACAATTCCCTCTTACAAGGTTAGAAAGGAGAGTTACCTCGCTCCGAGGATTCATAACCGGCTTCCAAGCCCTTCCGATGATTCAAATTGATGCACACCGCCCCAAACTATCCAAATAATGGGCAAACCAATGAAAATACACTCTAATACTTATAACAATTCAATTTATATAAATTTCCAACTCCGCTTGGAAAGTCGCTAAAATCACCCTCGGGCCCACGTGCCCGAATTCCAAAAAATTTCGAACATAAAGATCACCCATAACTTTACGAACTCAAATATATAATTCTCTTCAATTTCATGCCCAAATTTGTGGTAAAAATCCAAAATACCAATTCTAGGTCTTCCCACCAAAACCCCAAATTTCTACAAATTTCCTTCTCTAATCCATGCATAATCCAAGTATTTAACTCAAGATGAGCAGAAATCACTTACCTTATGGAGGATGCCGAAAATACCACTCCAAAATCGCTCCCCAATCGCCTTCCATCGAAGAAATAAAGTGCAAATGAGCCAAGACCTCGGTTTTAAAATACACACTGCCCAGACCTGACCTCCGCACCTGCGGCCTCCAGCCTCTCACCTGCGTGCCCGCAGGTGCGTCCAAGAACCCGCACCTGCGGCTTCCTACTTCCCAGCCGGGCTCCGCACCTGCGCTTCCTCTTCCGCATCTGCACCTTCACCGGTGCGGAAATAACCTCGCACCTGCGCCCCCAGCCAAGCCAGCCAAATTCCGCATCTGCGACGCCAAAACCGCACCTGTGGCCCTAAATGCGCAGGTGCGGTCGCACCAGACACCAGATGCTTCAGCCCTTCCTTAACTCCAGATTCGATGAGTTAACCACCCGGAATCCACCCGAGGCCCCCAGGACCCCGTCTAATCATACCAACCCGTTCCAAAACATAATGCGGACCTGCTCGAGGCCTCAATTCAACTAAAATAACTTCGAAACAGTGGATCGCATCACAATTCAATCTTTATGAACTTTGAAATTCCAAACTTCTACATTCGTTGCCGAAACCTATCAAATCATGTCCGATTGACCCCAAATTTTGCACACAAGTCACATTCAACATTACGGACCTGTTCCAACTTTCGGAATCGGAATCTGACCCCGATATCAAAGTTTCCACATCCGTCGGACTTCTTAAAACCTTCAAATTTCCAACTTAGACAAATGACTCCAAATTGACATACGAACCTCCGAATTCACTTTCGATCACGCTCCTAACACCGGAATCACCATACAGAGCTATTCCCAGACTCGAAATCCCAAACGGACATCAATAACACTGAAATGCACTTCAACCCAGACTTATGAAATTTCTTCCAAAATATTAACTTCCACAATATGCACCGAAACACTCCTGGGTCATCCAAAACCCGCTCCGAACATATGCCCAAGTCTGAAATCATCATACGAACCTGCTGGAACCTTCAAATCTTGATTCTGAGGTCATTTACTCAAAAATCCAACCTTAGTCAGTTCTTCCAACATAAGGCTTCCGGAATGAGAAAATTTCTTTCTAATTTGACTCTGAACTTCTCTAAATTCAATTTCAACCACGCCTACGAGTCATAATGCCTAAAATGAAGCTACTCATGGCCTTAAACCACCAAACGACGCGCTAGAGCTCAAAACGACCGGTCGGGTCGTTACATTCTCTCTCACTTAAACATACGTTCGTCCTCGAACGTGCCAAGGACTGCTCTGGAGTTATTTGAAATCACTGTTTAACACTTCGTGCACCTACCTGTGCTACCACCACTCATTTGAGCACACTAGCTCGATCAAATCTGAAGATATCTTATTTTATCCATACAATAAGCTTAGAACCCAGTTCCAACACCCGAAATCCTTTGCCAGGCCTGTTTCCAATATATGAACACCGGATTAATCACTACACGAGGTACCAGAATATGATTGCATGCCTTCGCTGAATTAGCACCATACACTGCATAACTCATCATTTAACCATAACGACATTCCCTGACCTTAATAGCCAAAATTCCACGAATCTGATGCTCCCAATGCACCTCATGACTTATATATAGGTCCTGCTACAACGCTTACGATACCACCGCAACAGAGGAGATGTGTAGAAATTTATAACTAATTGCTGAGTCAATAAATCATTGAATCTCTTCTCTTGACTAAAATCATCACCTCATTATGAACCAAATAATGGTGTTTATACTTTAATATACTTCACACAATCTTATCTCACTGATCCGTGATCCGATAATCTCGTATCACCCAGTATGAACTACTCAGGCAACAAATCACCCCAGACATGACCAACAGTCTCACATGATGCCACAATGCTCCAATAGGCCATAACTCGAACATGATACATAAGGAAATGACTCAGGAAGGGACTACTCGGCTCACGCAACTAATATGAACTTTCCTAAGAAAATAGGAAGTAAAATACAAGAAAAATAAATATAGGGAACCGTACTCAACATCATACTGTTGCGGCACGCAACCCGATCTAAATAACATAACCGTGGCGGCGTGCCACCCAATCCAAATAACATAATCGTGGCGGCGTACCACCCGATCCAAATAACATAACCATGGCGGCGTGCCACCCGATCCACACATAAGATTCACGTAAGGAGATACACACCGAGCTAAATTGCTCATTACCACAAAATATTGAATATCGGTCACAAGCACGCTACGTGCATAATACCATCCTGGGAGACTGATAGAGCCATACGCTACAAAACTCAAGCATAGCTGAGATGCGATATATAATCTGAATCTCAAGAGCTATCCTGCTCACATAACATCATCACTACGCGGAATCTCAATACATAGGAAATTATCAAGCCGTTTCTCATCTCACACAATACAATATAATATTTCATGAAATGGATGAAGATAGAACAACATCTACTGTTCTAATATCCCTCCGAGAGAATCGCCATACTGAAACGAATCCCTCTGATTCACATGGAGCCTATAATCATATTTAAATCCATTCACAACCTTCGAGCCGATTCCACTCGCACCGAACTAAGTTAATTGCCTTACCTGGGTCCATAATAACCCACTCTTCCTCATAAAGCGTAAGAACAACCATCATAGCCGGAGAAAAACCCCTACCTCCGCAACCAAATGAACCGAGCACCCTCCAGGCATAAACTCTCAAATAAACAATGTTATACTTCTTTATACTTGGTCTGAATCTTCAATCAATTAAGTGACTACATGTCACACTCATACGATCTTCCCGTGGTCATGCTCCCACGACCTTCCACACAAGGTAACAAGTCTGCACATCCACACCACCGATCACACTAATATTGTAAAGCCAACCGAGAAATCTGCGACCAGAACGCAGAGCCTCTTACACAACCACCAATCTCAGGTGACGGTGAAGACGATACCGACTTACTCTAAACATCCAAATCCCTTTCCTTGCTCATCCGAGCTCGTGAGAACACCGAACCACAACCTTGATCCTTACCTCAAATTCCATACTAATCACTTCACCTAACATGCCAATATGAAATAGCACAAGAATTCCATCATAACTCTTACACCGCTATAAGGCCTACACTTTATCACATAGAAACCTTTTACTTAACCCAATTCAAGAGAATCATAACAACACACGAGCGAATTCTCATAATCACAAGACATGCAAATCCTCAAGTAATAGTCTATACCACCATAATCCTTCCGAGATCCGCCTACACATAACAGACCCAAAATACCTGGATATTTCCAAATAAAATTGATTACGGCGGCCGTCAAACCCCGCACGTACCATCACAAATCACATGCATAACCTGATCACGCTGAAGGAATTGATCACTGCTATCAATATGCCATTTCAACCACGGCTAACCAATCTAACTTCCTCTACTTTATCCTTAACTTGACTTAGAACTAATGACAAATTCAGTCAACTCATAACAACTCAATCTGCACTCATCCTGAGTGACCCCATTCCACGAGACCACATTGTCTCCAAGCCTATGAACCATCTCATGCCCTCCTTGCATGCATATTCATATCTTCGACCGATATACCCGTTTCGATAACCCTTCTACGAAATCGAAATCATCTTCTCCTTTTTCATCCAAATGCTACTCTGCACGCTGAAGATAACATAGAACACTCCAACCATATTCTCTTTCCCAACATTCTGCTGCGAAAGCTTGATTCTTAACCATACCGTGGGCTGGAAATCCTTAGACACCACATTCTAACCTTTGAATCTACTAAGACCGCTGTTGAGAGTCACCATCTCCGGCTTAGTCCCGAATATAATCAACTCCACGGTTTTGCTGGTATCTGAACAACCATCTTGAATAAGCACCCGACTGAATCACTTCCCTTGAAAATTACCTCTATACTAAGCGCAAATCCTGAATCCTTCCAAAGCACAAATCTGATTCCATAAGGGTAACCTTTGCACACATTTATCAAATCCTATGCTCAATTACTACTCATGTCTTCTCCCCTTAGCTGTAGTAACACATAATATGCTGATAACAAGAATTTTCACCAGTAGATAACCATGCAACCCAATCGTAGGCGGTGGATCTCTCCCACTTAGCATGAAGCCCTTATTACACAAATCTGGAACCCACCAAATTCCTTTCTGTATTGCTGATGTGATCTTACACAACCAACCCGTCAATTCCTCTAATTCCTTTTGTTAGAATTTCACAAGCACTCTGAGTCATTAACCGCATTCTCATATTCGATCCCTTGCTGAATAGTCAGTAAAATCCCTCGCAGAAACTCCGCCAACCATGTAACCACTGATCTTGCTCACCGAAAGATAACCCACCTATGAAAATTACCAACCGACATCCTCCAGCGAGGCTGCACTGCACAATCTCTACGACATCAATACCCCATCCTACGCCCATTCTCATTTACCAACTTTACATGTCCGTCCGCTCCTCATGGACATCTACTAGATGCGCGACAATATCTTCTAATCCCAAGCTATATTGCATCCTTCTTCATACTAAGTAACTTCTTCCTGTTGCATCCCATCTCCCGTCGCAATAGTCAATATTTCAACTTAAGCCCGTGAACCCAATCACCGTCCACTAAAATTCTCAAATCGCTCGAAACTTCTCCTCAAGATGTCCAGATATCTTACCACAGAACCCATATGCTACGCTTCCACTCTCCCACTTTGGTCAAACTCACTCCTTTAAGCAACTGCTTGACTGCCGCTTCTTACACCTGGCCTTCTAGAAATTTAACCATTGCCTGACACTTCCCACATGTCTTTCCTAATCGTATGCTACCAGTTGTTGCCTCAAATGAATATCATTCTCTGTAGCACCTAAACCATCAGACCGCCACAACCTCAAAACTCTCCGAAGATCATCTTCCTCGAGTCGCTTGCATTAGAAATGCTTATTCAATCCTGAAACACCGCACACCATGATCTCTAACAGCCGCTTCTTCAATACTACTTCACATTACTCTGACCCGATGCAACCGAAGAAACCATAGCACCGGCGAGCTTAACACATCCTATTCGATCAACGACGACGATGCCATATCACAGGTGAAGATTCCACCTCACTTGAAAACACCAAGTCTTATTACTTTATCAACCCAAACTCGAACAATTCTAGTCCAATTTCCTTTGCTCTAACGAAAATAAAATACCGAATTCTCGGAATCATGCTCTGAGTAGAACTCCTATCAAGTCATTCATTTCCCCGGTATATGGGCAAGCATCCTATCATCATATCAATACCGTGCGATAACCGATTATAAGCATCTAACAACGTAAGCATAGCCTCAAAGCTCTCAGAAACACAACTACTGAGCTGAAACAACATAATATCCTCCAACAGAGCAACAACAATAGCCCCAACCAGTTACGCATGGAAAGGCATCATGCACCATCTCTGTAGCACCATTACAATTCCTCAAATTCCTTCCCAATTCATAGCAAGCGCTTCGCAACGCGTAAGATTGAGTAAGAGGAAACGTAGGCATAAGCCTCAAAGGGATCAAACCGCACGATAAGGAATCAAGAAGTGAAGTATTCCTAACAGCCCTGTAGCCTCTCGAAGTTATGTACAGACGTCTCCGTACCGATCTGTAAGACTCTACTAGACTTGCTTATGACTCATGAGACCTAAGGAAACCTAGTGCTCTGGTACCATATTGTCACGATCCAAATTCAATAAAGGTCGTGATGGCGTCGGACACCACAGTTAGGCAAGCCAACACTCATTAGTTAATTAAGTTCCTATTTTATTATTTTGAAATTGTTACTTTTCATTTCATTATATGAAAATCGATAAAAATTTACTGATTGAATAACAAGGTTTTAACACTTCAACTAACAAGTACATCCCAAAATCATCCCAGAACCCGGTGTCACAAGTGCATGAGTGACTTCTAGGAAAAATCAAATGAAATACAATAACCGTCTAGAATACAAATGGAACAGTAAAGAAAGTACAACACAATACTCTGAAGGAGATTCTGCTGGCTGTAGGTCATCTTGAGAGATGCAGCTCACATAAGTCCCCACATCAACCATGCCACGGCGCCAAACGGGACCATTAGATATACATGTACTTGTTCAACAAAATGCACAGAAAGTGTAGTATGAGTACGAAAATAACGTGTACTCAGTAAGTATCCCGCCTAACCTCGAAGAGGTAGTGACAAGAGGTCAACTTTGACACTTGCTAGAGGTCAATTTAATATAAAAAATTATTATTCTAAACATGGATGTTATAATCAGATAACAAATAACAACATGAAAGGACAACTTCTTCCATAAATTATAAATCTCAGTTTCCGTCATTTCAGTTAACAACTCATATCTTAAGGCAATTAAACAGTTCAAGTCACAGATGGTATCCATCAAATATCATGCGCAGGGAAATGTTGAGGGTCGAACGACCCGAACCAACATAAATGTAAACTTTGCACTGCCAAAGGGTCGAACGACGCGAACCATAGATGCATTTATTAACCTGCCATGGCGTACGACCCGCTTGTTTAACCAAAGAATTAGACCCTTTGACTAAAGCTTATTTCTAAGATGAATACGAGTTACTGATAATCAAGGTAATGGAGAAAAATGAATAATAGACAATATTGCAGAAATATAGAAAATCGAAGTTGATTGTATTCGAGAATCAGATGCCTTTACAAGTTGTATTCCCCTCCCTTATATAGGAGATTCTTATAACGTACGAATCCTTCTATGGTTACTCATTAGTGACTAATTATGACATTAATGAGGTGTTACAAAGGATAACGGTAATTGGGGTTCGGTTACATAACGTTTGAGTAATCAATTGTGGGTCCTTGAATCTGCCCATAACTTTGTATAGATTCATTCTGACCGTGCCTCTCTCCCGTTTTGATCAAGTTGAGTTTCCCGTGGCTGATAAGTTCGTGGGTTTATTGAACCGTGCCTTTTTGTACCGTACCTCTTCAAAGAATCACATCCAGTTGTCGCGTTTTCCTGTGTCCACGTGACTGGCTGAGTTGTCAAAAGCTGGCTTACGTGTGAAACTCTTTTTTACCAGTACAGATAGTCCCCCACTTACCAGCTATTTAACGATTAATATTTGGTAAGTGGATACTCATTTATGTCGGAAATATTTTGCCGTCGCTTTTCCTTGAATCATTGTATCCTTCTTTGCACCATAGGCATCGTTTGTCACTTCCATTTAATGCTCATACCACGTGTCCTTTTCAGATTGGTTCTGCATTTACTCGGCACCTTTTAGGGCTTTTTGCGGCTGTTCCATTCTCGAAGTGACATCTTCAATTATGACTTTTCATCATTATTTTCCTTTTTCTTCATGTTTGATGGTTGTCTTCAAGTATAAATACATTTTTTCTTTTCTTTGCTTCCAAGAAACACTTTTCTAACTTTGTATTTTGTAGAGAACTTTCTTCTTCACCTTTGTAAACATTTCTTCTTCAAACCAACCTCAAAGAGTAATAGATCTTGAAAGTTTAATGCCATCTCCTGCTCCAACTAGGAGTCGGAGGGGTGGTAGACTTATAAGTCTAGGATCCATTCCTTCGAGGGGCTCCTCTTCTTCTCAGATAGTTCCTCCTCCTTCCACTAGATCTCTAGTTTCTCCGAGATTTAGGGTTTCTCGGTCTTTGTCTAGAGGTAGAGGCGAACGTCTTCGTGAGCCTGGAGTCAATGAAATTGTCCCTCCTGAGTTTGTTTTTGCTAGGGATAGTCAAGTTCTTGTAGATCAATATTCTTCTCTTGATAGTGTCGCAAGATATCCAACCCTTATAACTGAGGGTCAGATTTCCCTTGTTCGTAGGGAATGCTCTTGGAGGTCTGACTTTCCTATCTATATTCCGAATAGTAACCAAAGAATAACGTCTTACAAGATGGTATATTTTTTGTTTATATGTATCCTTTCACTTTAGGGTTTAGACCCCCCATTGACCCAGTTATAATTGAATTTTGCCATTTTTTCACTATCTGCTTAGGACAAGTTGGCCCGCTTGTGTGGAGAGTTGTCGCATGTCTTAGGAGTTTGGCTTCTTTAGCCTCGGTTCCTTTTACCTTCAACCATCTTATTCACCTCTACTCTCCTACCTTATTTCGTGAAGGGGTTTTTACTCTGACTGCTAGAAGCAAAAGAGTGCTGGTAACCCCTGGAGATGATAAGGATAGGGGTTGGTACCTCCGGTATGTTGCTGTACCCACTGTTGGTTTAGTGGGTGAATAAAATCTTCCTTCCCTGAGGAGTGGAATCGCGCATGTACGTATTCTTTATCTCACATTTAGTTTTTCTTGTTTTGACTTGAGATTTTTTATTAACACCGTGTCTATTTTTTCTTCTCTCAGCAATCATGAATATTGTTGAGAATGTCTCCGGTATTCGTGATTGGGTAGAAAAATTGTTGTCTGTTGCTCCTTCAGAAGAAAGATCTTTGGAAGTACCTCGCTGGGAGGTATGGTTGGCAAGTAAAGACCCACGGTAAGTGAAGCTCTTGTTCTTGCTTCTTTCGTTACTCGAGTCTCTTTTTTTGTCATTTAAATTTTTTCCCTTTTTAATAGGGTTCTCTGCTCGTGGGGTGTCTGCTTCATCTATCCCAAAGATGTCCTTGGCTCAGGCCTAGGAAATTATTGTTGGTTCATCTTCCTCAAAGAGGAAGATTAGTGAGTCTCGTTCCGTAGAAGAAAAAGAAGAGGGTGCTTTAGTGCACAGGCCACGGAGAAGGCGAATGGTTTTAGATGATTAGCTTACAGCCTTAACCTTACCTTCCCGTGTTTGTGATTGAGCCCCCTATCCTTGATGATGTTTCACATTCCCCTATTCATGAGGGTGTTGATCTTGCTCCTGACGACGTCCCTTTGGCTGTTGTCTTTCCTGCTTCTTTGGGAGAAGTTGTTTCGTCTATTCCTTTGGCTATTTCAACTTCTACTATTGCTTTGCCTATAAATTCTTCAACTCTTCAACTCTCTGTGCATGCTTCTTTGCCCGTGGCTTATCCAGCTCCTCAACCTTCCGTGCTTGTGGTTGTTCGATCTCTGCCTGCTTCCATGCCTTCCGTTAGGGAAGTAGGGTCTTCCAGCAGAGAGATGCGGCATGTGGTAATCGAGGTTCCAGCTGAGGGAATCTTTTCAAGAAAATGGGTGAGCCCGAAGTATGGCTCAAGCCTTTGATAGGTCCCTCTGAGAAAGCAAAGCTAGCCAACCACGGTGCTCTTACATGGGCCAATGAGGTCGTGCATACTTCTTTAAAGGTATGATGCAAGTTATCCTCTTTCACTTTCATATATGAGATTTACCATATCTGACTGGTTAATTTCTTGTAGATTAACATTATAGGCATGGAGCTTATGAAGAGGATTTCAAACACGGACCAAGAAATAAAAGAGTTGCAGGCCGATGTTGATAATTGGAGAGCACAGTATGATAGCCTAAGGATTGACATGGATGCTTTAGAAGAGGAAAGGAGTACCTTGAAGCGGTAGATGAGACTCATGGCAGTAGCACTGGCAGTGGAGAGGGCATCTTACAGTCAGGCTGATAAAGATAAGAGTGTTTTGGAGTCTTCGTTCGCGGAGCAGCTGACCCATGCCTCAGAGGAGATTAGAGACTTGAAGAACTTGTTGGGGCAGAAGGAGGAATATGCAGGCGAGCTCATGCAATCACTCACTCGTACTCAAGAAGACCTTCGTAGGGCTTTACACAAAGCTCAAACTTTAGAGGCGTCGATTGTTCCATTAAGGGCCTCCCATGAAGCTGCGGAAGCAGAGAAGGACGGATTGAGAGCTGAGCTTCAAGTATGGGCAAAGGATTATGAAGATTTGGACGAGGTGGCTGCTGTCGATGTGAGCTGGGCATATATGCATTCTCGCCTTGACACATTGATGGAAATAAATCAAGAGGGTTTTGACCTTAGTGCTAAAATAACCAAAACTAAGGAAGCCAAGGAGAAGGGTCAACAAGGTCATAACCTCTCTTCACCTGATGGTAAGATTCCAGCCGCTCATGCCTCTTCATCTCCAGTTGCTCCCGCTCCTTCTGTCACTGAAGTCAACCCCTTTCTTGAAAAGATTTAGTTGGTTTATCCCTTTTTTTCTTTTTCTTTGTATCAATTGATGGTTACCCCCAGTCCCATCGGGGGTAAATTTGGATTTCCTTTAAGTCCCCAAATGACAACTTAGGGGCACCACAATGTATATAAAAATTTATACGGCTAAGTATAAGTTAATACTTAGTTTTAGCCATTTTAATATATAAATGTTAGTTTGACTTTTGTTGAGTTTCTGTTTCACTCTTTAACTCTTTTGCATGCTTCATTTTTCGAGGTTTTAGTTTACTTTCGAGTTTTGCATGGGGAATGCTTTATACTACTCGTACCTTTTTTGTAATAGGAACGGTGTCATATCAAATGCGTGCCTTTTTGTAGTAAGCATAGTTTATGGAAGAGGGCCCTTTATTATTGACATGAAGAAGACGTCTCAACTTCATGATAATGCAATAGAGTGATAGGAATTTTACACATATTTAAGAATGTTTCCAAGGAAAGTTTTTTGTTTGAACTTCCATGACATTTTACATGTGTTTGGTTATCGTCTAAAACTCATGTTTGCAACTGTTTTTGTTTAACAGATTTGATATACTCTTGTATTTCGTAATTGTTTTTCATAGGTAACAATTTTTCGATATTAATACAAGGAAACAACTGCTTTTTACTATACAATTTTTATAAAGATTAGGGTTTTACCCGCAACTATTTTGGAAACAGTTTTCTAATAAGTACAAGGGAAATGTTTTCTTATTCGTAACTGTTTTTATTTGATAACAGTTTCTTGAACAAATACAAGGATTTAGATCTTTCATCCATAACTATTTTATTCGAGAACAGTTTTTTGAATAAGTACATTGATGATGATCTTTTACCCCTAACTGTTTTTGTTACAACAACTTTGAATAAGTATAAAGATGTACATTTCTTTCTCGTGACTAATATTTTGCCGTTCAACTTGAATATGTTCGAAGGTTTTTGCTTTTTGCATTAGGCTTTGTATTTGGATGGCTCTTTTGATTTCTTTCGATTCTGCTCGTGTCACTTGTCTCGTTGGATAGATGGGTCTTCAGGCTCGAGCTTTTGACTTTTTGATAGTCTTCTTTGCTTTGTCTTAGCCTTCCATACTGTATAGTCCCCCCAAGTGTTTGAGCATTGAAGAATAAAATCTCGAGCACTTGATTATTCCTTCCTTCTGGTCTTTTTCCTGAAAAGGAAAAACATTCCGGACTCGAAGGTATATAATTTTTTAGATGATGACTGCT
>ML378340.1:0-15424 GCA_005239525.1 Nicotiana knightiana
TAACAGCGACTCCCAACTGGTAGTAAATCAGATACAGGGGACTTACATCGCTCGAGAAACTCGGATGCAACAGTATCTTGAAAAAGCGAGAGATCGTGAGACAATTCAAAACGTGGAAGGTAATGCAAATACCTAGAGAGGAAAATGCAGAAGCAGATGCATTAGCTAACCTCGCAGCAGTCACGGAAGTAACAAACAAAGACAATACAATTGTCGTCCAACTATTTCATTCAATGATCGACCAGGACATGAATGAGATAACTTTCAATAACTTAACCTGGGACTGGAGAAACGAAATTCTTAATTTTTTGCAGAATGGCACCGTACCTGAAGACCAGAAAGCAGCTCAAGCACTTCGCCGCAAAGCTGCACGGTACTGCCTTATTCGCAACTCGCTTTATCGCAAGATGTTTAGAGGACCCCTAGCTAAATTCCTCGGACCTAACCAAATGGAATTTGTGATGAAAGAAGTCCACGAAGGACACTGTGGAAATCACTCAGGGCGAGATCCTTAGTGAAAACCCTAATCAGAGCTGGATACTATTGGCCTAAGATGGAAGAAGAAGCCGAAAACTTCGTATCCAAATGTGACATGTGCCAAAGATTTGCCAATAACATGCATCGAACAACGGAATTATTGCATCCAATAATATCCCCATGGCCTTTCATGAAATGGGGTATGGACATAGTAGGACCTCTTCCCACAACTAAAGGACTGGTACGATTTTTGCTCATGCTAACCGACTATTTTACAAAATGGGTAGAGGCAGAAGCATTCAAATAAGTGCGAGAAAAGGAAGTTAAAAGCTTCTTATGGCGAAATATAATATGCCGCTTTGGAATACCAAAGGAGATCGTGTGCGATAATGTCCCACAATTCATAGGCTCGCAAATCACAGAATCCTACAAAATCTAGCAAATCAAACGGATCACTTCAACACCATACCACCCCATGGCTAATGGTCAGGCTGAGTCAACGAATAAGGTCATCATCAACAATCTAAAGACGCGGTTGGATAAAGCCAAAGGAAACTTGCCTGATGAGTTACCAGTGGTATTATTGGCATACAGAACAACTTCAAAAATAGCCACGGGAGAAACCCCGTTCGCACTTGTTTATGGCTCAGAAGCCTTAATACCAGTGGAGATTGGTGAACCAAGCATAAGGTTTTCAACATCCATGGAAAGAGAAAACGACGACAAGGACCAATCCGGACCTGCTCGAACCACGGAGAGAAGCAGCACGGATACAGATACCAGCTCAAAAACAAATCATAGAGCATTATTATAACCGTAAAGCTCATCTCAAGTACTTCAAGATTGGGGACTTTGTCCTCAAAAAAGTTTTTCAATCAACGAAAGAAGCAGGCGCAGGAAAGCTAAATCCAAACTGGGAAGGACCTTACAAAATCCGAGGCATAGCTGGGAAAGGCGCCTATGAGTTGGAAGCTATGGACGACAGAGTTCTACCAACAAGCTAGAATGCCATCCACCTAAAGAAGTATTACTTCTAAGGAAAGAATACCCACCGTTAGGTATCACACGTTCGATTTTATTTTGAACATTTAAAAATTTTACTAACTTTTTTAGATGATAGGCACAAAGCTAACCCATCACCAGATGATGATATTAGACCTGCAAAGACGCGAGGAAATAACACAATTCCCGGTCTAGGGTTACACTTTCTGATGGACGTTTTAAAAGGGTTAAGCAGTCATCATCTAAAAAACTATATACCTTCGAGTCCGGAATGTTTTTCCTTTTCAGGAAAAGGACCACAAGGAAGGAATAATCAAGTGCTCGAGATTTCATTCTTCAAAGCTCAAACACTTGGGGGACTATACAGTATGGAAGGCTAAAACGAAGCAAAGAAAACTATCAGAAAGTCAAAAGCTCGAGCCTGAAGACCCATCTACCCAACGAGACAAGTGATACGAGCAGAATCGAAAGANGGTTGAAAGGCAAAATATTAGTCACGAGAAAGAAATGTACATCTTTATACTTATTCAAAGCTGTTGCAACAAAAACAGTTAGGGCTAACAGATCATCATCAGTGTACTCATTCAAAACTGTTATCGAATAAAATAGTTATGGATGAAATATCTAATGTATTTGTTCAGAAACTGTTATCAAATAAAAACAGTTACGAATAAGAAAATATTTCCCTCGTACTTATTAGAAAACTGTTTCCAACGAAAACAGTTGCGGGTAAAAACCCCAATCTTTATAAAAACTATTACTAGTAAAAAATAGTTGTTCCCTTGTATTAATATAGAAAAACTGTTACCTACAAAAAACAGTTACGAAATACAAGAGTATATCAAATCTGTTAAACAAAATAGTTGCAACATGAGTTTTACACGATAATCAAACACATGTAAAATGTCATGGAAGTTCAAACAAAAAACTTTCCTTGGAAACATTCTTAAACATGTGTAAAATTCCTATCACTCTATTGCATTATCATGAAGTTGAGACGTCTTCTTCATGTCAATTATAAAAGGCCCTCTTCCAGAAATTACACCTACTACAAAAAGGCACACATTTAATATGACATCGTACCTATTACAAAAGGTACGAGTAATCTAAAGCATTCTACATGCAAAACTCAGAGGTAAAACTAAAACCTCGAAAAATGAAGCATGCAAAAGACTTAAAGAGTGAAACANTTCAGCACTAAGTTCGAAACCCTCTTGATTCATTTCCGTCAATGTGTCAAGTCAAGAATTCATGTACGCCCAGCTCACATCAACAGCAGCCACCTCTTCAAGATCTTCATAATCCATTGCCCATACTTGAAGCTCAGCTCTCAATCTGTCCTTCTCCACTTCCGCAGCTTCATGGGTGGCCCATCTAAAGCCTTACGAAGGTCCTCTTGAGTACGAGTGAGCGATTGCACGAGCTAGCCTGAGTATTCCTCTTCTGCCCCAAAAAGTTTTTCAAGTCTCTAATCTCCTCTGAGGCGCGGGACAACTGCTCAGCAAACGAGGACTCCAGAACACTCTTGTCTTTATCAGCCTGACTGGAAGAAGCCTTCTCTACTGCCAGTTCTGCTGCCATGAGCCTCATCTGCCGCTTCAAGGTACTCTTTTCCTGTTCTAAGGCATCCATGTCAATCCTTAGGCTATCATACTGTGCTTTCCAATTATCAGCATCGGCCTGCAATTTTTTTTATCTCCAGGTCCGTGTTTGAGATCCTCTTCATGAGCTCCATGCCTATAAGATTAATCTACAAGAAATAAACCAATCAGATATGGTAAATTTCATATACGAAAATGAAAGAGGATAACCTGCATCATACCTTCAAAGAAGTATGCACGACCTCATTGGCCCATGTAAGAGCACTGTGGCTAGCTAGCTTGGCTTTCTCAGAGGGACCTATCAAAGGCTTGAGCCACACTTCGGGCTCACTCATTTTCTTGAAAAGATTCCCCTCAGCTGGAACCTCTATTACCACATGCCGCATCTCTCTGCTGGAAGACCCTACTTCCCTAGCGGAAGGCATGGAAGCAGGCAGAGATGAAACAGCAACAGGCACGGAGGGTTGAGGAGCTGGAGAAGCCACGAGCATAGCAGCAGGCACGGAGGGTTGAAGAGTTGAGGAAGCCACGGGCAAAGCAACAGCAAAAGCCGTAATAGCCAAAGGAGCCGATGACACAGATTCTCTTAAAGAAGTAGGAAAGACAGCAGCCAAAGGGACATCGTCAGGAGCAAGGTCAAAACCTTCATGGAATAGGCAATCCACAGACTTATGAATGGGGGAATGTGAAACATCTTCAAGGGTAGAGGGCTCAAACACAGACACGGAAGGAAAGTTCAAGGGTGTAAACCCATCATCTAAAACCACCCGCCTTCTCCTTGACCTGTGTACTAAAGCACCTTCTTCTTCTTCTAGGAACGCGACTCACCAATCTTCCTCTTCGAGGAAGATGAACCAACAATAATTTCTTGGGCTTGAGCCAAAGACATCTTTAGGATAGATGATGCATACACCCCACGAGCAGATAACCCTATCAAAAGGGAAAAAGTTAAGCGACAAAGAAAGAAGAGACTCGAGTAAGGAAAGAAGAAAGAACAAAAACTTTACTTACCGTGGGTCTTTACATGCCAAGCATACCTCCCAGCGAGGTACTTCCAAGATCTCTCTTCTAAAGGAGCAACGAACAATAATTTTTCTACCCAATCACGGATATCGGAGACATTCTCAACAGTATCCATGATTGCTGAGAGAAGAAGAAACAGATATGGTGTTAGTAAAACATCTCAATTCAGAACGAGGAAAAATAAATAGATGTGAGCTAAAGCATACTCACGTGTGCGATTCCACTTCTCAGGGAAGGGAAGATTTTCTTCACCCACTAAACCAACAGTGGGTACAGTAACATACCGGAGGTATCAACCCCTATCCTTATCATCTCCAGGGGTTACCAGCACTCTTTTGCTTCTAGCAGTCAGAGTAAAAACCCCTTCACGAAATAAGGTAGGAGAGTAGAGATGAATAAGATGGTTGAAAGTAAAAGGAACCGAGGCTAAAGAAGCTAAACTCCTAAGACATGCGACAACTCTCTACACAGGTGGACCAACTTGTCCTAAGCAGATATTAAAAAAAGGGCAGAATTCAATTATGACTGGGTCAATGGGGGGTCTAAACCCTAGAGTAAAAGGGAACGTATAAACAAAAGAATAACCCGTCTTGTAAGACGTTATTCTTTGATTACTATTCGCAACGTAGACAGGGAAATCAGGCCTCCAAAAACATTCCCTACGAACAAGGAAAATCTGACCCTTAGTTATAAGGGTTGGATACCTTTCGACACTCTCAAGGGAAGAATATTGATCTACAAGAACTTGATTATCTCTAGCAAAGACAAACTCAGCAGGGACAATTTCATCAACTCCAGGTTCACGAAGGTGTTCACCTCTACCTCTAGACAGAGACCGAGAAGCCCTAAACCTCAGAGAAACTAGAGACCTAGCGGAAGGAGCGGGAACTATCTGAGAAGAAAAAGAGCCTCTCGAAGGAGTGGATCCTAGACTCCTAAGTCTACCACCCCTCCGACTCCTAATCGGAGCAGAAGATGACATTAAATTCTCAATATCTATAACTCCCTGAGGTTGGTTTGAAGAAGACATGTTTACAAAGGCAAGAAGAAATTTCTTTACAAAAGACAACGTTAGAAAGTTTTTCGTGGAAGCAAAGAAAAGAAGAAAGGTATTTATACTTGAGGACAACCGTCAAACATGGAAAAAAAAGAAAAATAATGATGAAAAGTCATAACTGAAGATGTCACTTCGGGACTGACACAACCACAAAAAGCCATAAAAGGTGCCGAGTAAATGCAGAACCAATCCGAAAAGGACACATGGTATGAGCATTAAATGGAAGTGACAAACGACGCTTATGGTGCAAAGAAAGATACAATGTTTCGAGGAAAAGCGGCGGCAAAATATTCCCGCCATAAATTAATATCCACTTACCAAATATTAATCGATAAATATATGGTAAGTGGGGGGACTATCTGTATTGGTAAAAAAAAGAGGTTCACACGTAAGCCAGCTTTTGACAACTCAGCCAGTTATGTGGACACAAGAGAACGCGACAGCTGGATGTGATTCTTTGAAGAAGTACGGAACAAAGAGGCACGATTCAATAAACCTTCGAGCTTATCAGCCACGGGAAACTCAACCTGATCAAAACAGGGAAGAGGCACGGTCAGAATGAATCTAGACAAAGCTACGGGCAGATTCAAGGACCCACAATTAATTACTCGAACTTTATGTAACCGTACTCCAATTACCGTTATCCTTTGTAATGCATCATTAATGTCATAATTAGTCATTAATGAGCAACCATAGCAAGAGTTGTACGTTATATCAAGGAATATCCTATATAAGGGAGGGGAATACAGCTTGTAAAGGATCCTGATTCTCGAATATAATTTACTTCACTTTTCTAAATTTCTGCAATATTGTCTATTATTCATTTTTCTCTATTTCCTTGATTATCAGTAACCCGTGTTCATCCTAGAAATAGCTTTAGTCAAAGGATCTAATTCTTTGGTTTAACAAGTATCCCGTCTAATCTCGAAGAATTAGTGACGAGAGGTCGACGTGATGCTTACTAGGGTCAAACAATATAATTACATGAAGACTAGGCAGGAATAGCAGTCGTAGTAATCACAAAGACATGAAATATCAAGTATAAACGTGTAATTACCTTTACATGTCAATTTTTACTAGCATATGATGTACTAAATATCCTTTTCCCATGAATCAATTTATACAAGTATCACAATACTCCCAGTCCAATATATAGCACATAGTATGCCAAAAGCGTACGGTCGAAATGTCGCGAAAATAAATGTGCATTGCCGAGGGTCGAACGGCTCGAACCATAGATGCATCTATTACCCCGCTCGCGAATCGAACATGTGACGCGGTTGACATAATGATATGGCTATCCCTCTCATGAATCATACATGCGATGCGGGTGCCCGTATACATACACAGAATTATCAAGAATTCGGTGATTAACAGAGATTATACTCGAAGACAAGAATTTAAGCAATGTAACTCTGAATGAAACTTCCTAAATATTCTCACACCAAGTCATGGATACTAAGCAACTCAAAATACATTTAGGGTCACATATAGGGCACATAAAAGCATGCTTGTGAGTCCTAGAACTACCCAACATAACATAATAGTAGCTACGCACGGACTCTCGTCGCTTCGTGTGTGCGTAGCCCCCTAAAATAAGGACATGCAATTATTTATAATCACCTATGGGGGACAATTCCCTCTTACAAGGTTATAAAGGAGACTCACCTCATGCCGAGCCTACTTTCCGGGTCAAGAACGCGCCCGAATCTCCAAACTCGTCTCCCAAGGACTCGAAACTAGTCAAATATTGTATACATGAATTAATCTATGCTCAAAAGTATGAAATTTACCTAATTAAGTAGTTATTTCAACCTACTTTGAAAATTCCCAAAAATACACCTCGGGCCCACATGCTCGAATTCCGAAAATTCTTGAAGGAAACACTTACCCATACCCTAAAGATCATTGATATGTGGTTTTTGTATGATTTCATAGCTAGTTAGTGGCTAATTCCCCAAATTTCATAAAGCCCTAAGTTTTTAATCTAACCCTTGATTTTCACTAATTAGGAGGTTAATCTACCTAGGAATTCATGTATTAAACTAAAGTTAGAGTAGAAATCACTTACCTTTCAGTAGCTAGGTCGTTTGGCTCCTTTCTAAGCTCTCAAGGTCGACTATGGGGGGAGAAATGGGGTGAAAATGATTATGTACCATGTTTTAAAGAACTCACTGCCTACAGGGATACCGCACCTGCGGCTCAAGGACCGCACCCGCGGTCTCACGCCTGCGAGAGAAGTCTCGCACCTGCAGAAGAGGGACAAGGGGAGGGGCCTGGGTTCGCACCTACAGAGAGGAGCTCGCACCTGCGGCTCCGCTCCTGTGGATATTATCTGCACCTGCGAGAAATGGGAAGCCTCACCTGAAGTCGCACCTGCGATACAAGGTCCGCAGGAGCGGTCTCGCACCTGCGACTGGGCAACCGCACCTGCGGTCACACCAGATCAGGTGCACCAGCAACTGCTTCAGCTAGTTTTTTTGACCTCGTTGGGTGGCCCGAGAGGCATCTAGGCCCACCCGAGCCCCCTTCCAAATATACCAACAAGTTCCAAATCATAATACTGACTCGCTCGAGCCTTCGAAACAACCAAAACAACACTAAAACTCAAAATCACACCTCAAAACCCCTAGAATCAAACTTAGGAACTTTAAGTTTCTTGAATTTGCTAAAAATGCGCCGAACCAACATATACTACTCGAAATGACCCCAAATTTTTCGAGCAGGCCACGAACGACATAACAGAACCATTCCCAGTCTCAGAATTCCGTTTGGACCTCGATAACACAAAAACACATCCCAAACCACAATATGAACTTAAGGAAACTCTTATTTCGCTATTGGGCGCCGAAACACTCTCGGGTCATCCAAAACCCATTCCGAACATATGCCCAAGTCCGAACTCATCATACGAAGCTACCGGAACCATCGAAACTCGATTCCGAGGTTGTTTACTCAAATTGTTGACCAAAGTCAAACCTGGCCTTAAAGGCCAACCTTAAGGAACCAAGTGTTCCTATATCACTCTAAACGCTTCCGAATCCCGAACCACCCGTCCCCGCAAGTAATAAATCACAATAATCCGCTATGGAAAGTTTCATTTAGGGGAACGGGTTCTGATAACGCAAAACGACCGGTCAGGTCGTTACAGGGTATTTAAAATATAGCCCTTTTAATTAAATTTTCGAACCTCCCAGCCCAATACTAACTAGCCCAACTATCCTAATCCATAACCAAATACCCAAACCCAACTACCCATACCCATACCCGTCTTATAGATTTATTATTTTTGTTACCGATTTTTACCCTAAAACTAGGGTTCCAACAGATATTTTGCAAAATAACGTTTTAAAGTTTAAATGTTTCATCTCTGATTTGCTTATTTATTGTTTGACTGATTTTTACTTGATTTAATTAGTTCCATATATATGTCTTTGTATTTCTCAGGGTTTCAATTATTTGACTATTTATTCTATTATTTCTGCCTGTTTACCTTTAACTCTTTCAATTAAGTGTTAATTTATTTTACTTACCTGAATTGGGTTTTGAAATCGGCTTTATTTTAGTACCAGTATTTCCTTATTAAGATTTTACTTGTTCTTACCTTATTTATGTGATTAATTACTCGTACTACTTTCTTTAACTCCCTTACTGTCTTGATTTTTGTGTCCTGATTAATGGAGCTGACTCCTAATTGATTTCTGGACTTATCTCTTACCTTATTTAACCCAGTACTTAACTATTGATTGATTCTATATAAGGCTTTCCTTAAATTAAGTGGTACTTTACTCGATTATGTCTTGTTAATTGATTCATGCCGACCCTAATTAATTGTTAATTGATTTTCATACCTTATTTGTGTATGATTGGTTCCTTAAGTTATTAGTTTTCTTCATTGTGTGCTATTTAAACCCCTTCCTTGTTCTGGTTTTAACCATGCTTTACAACCCCTTGAGAAATGTCAATCTACTTGAACTGTGTGCTGAACATGGATTCTGTTTGTTTCTTGGTGAACTTCTGTTTGCAACTCTGTAATATGAATCTGTTTGCTTCTGAAAATTAAGCTATTTTTTAAAACCTGTCCCCCTCCCTTTACCCTTTATGCAATGGTTTTCCAAACTTTTACTCTTAGTTATTTAGGTTCCTACCACCTCCAATGTGAGCACCGCCTAGGGTCCTTGAGACTCCTCCGAACTCTGACATATTGGGGATGGTCTTCCAATCTTTTTATGAACTATTTTTCTGAGTGTGGTTCTGGTGTGAGAATTTCCCGGGGTCCCTGAGGCCCTTGGGAACTTTGACACACTAGAAACCTAATTTTATGTGCCTTGGATGGACCACTATTATGCTCCAGAGTTTCTATGTTTGAAGGCTTGGTTCCCAGGTTTAGATTGGGCCTATGAAGGCTCCCTATAGTATAATTGTTATTATTATGTAATTCCGTCAATACCCTGGGCTGTAATAATCTCTGTAATAACAGATTTGGGGTTAATTAGTAAGAGTTGGGGGGGGGGTCCTTCTATCTTTGTTAAACTTGGGTAGAAATCCTGCCTATAGGTTTAATTATGTTGATCAAATCATGCGAGTGCTATTACTTGTCTAGAGATCCTGTGTCACGACCCAAAATCCATAAGGTCGTGATGGCGTCGGACATCAGCGTCAGGCAAGCCAATCATTAATTAATCGAAATAAATTCATGTTTATCATTTATGAAAATCATTTCCTTTCACTTTGTTACATGTTAGCTAAATAAAATCTGTCAAGTAAAACAATAGTTTAAACATTACACTTTAGCAGATATATCCCAACACATCCCAGAACCCGGTGTCACAAGTACATGAGCAATTTCTAAGAATTTATACAATCATTACAAAGCCTTTTCGAAGTACAAATTGGAAGAGGAAATTTAAAATGAAGATAATAAATACAGTACGAGAGAGACTTTGTCAGATGCAGATCGCCTCCGGATGATGCAGCTCGCCAAAGTCTCCGAATCCTCCACATTGCTAAGAAAGTACCTGTGCAATAAAATGCACAGCAAGTGTAGCATGAGTACAAAAACAACGTGTACTCAGTAAGTCGCCCGCCTAACTTCAGAGAGGTAGTGACGAGAGGTCGAATTAGACACTCACTAAGGGCCAGCAAATTAATTAACAGTATAAGATAAACATGATAGGCATGTAAAGGTAGTAAAGCAACATATATATAAGACACTGAAATTCAAGTAAATACTGGAAATAAACAAACAGTTACCACTTTCTTATTATTTTCCAAAATATCTTAAATAAACAATTTCCTCTTTGTTTTCCTCCAAATATCATAAATCCACAATTTCTTCTTTATTTACCGCCAAATATCTTATCACTTAAAAAATCATGAAGAAAATATTTAACAATTTAGCATGTGCATACGGGATAAGGACAACCGGCCTGAGCCATCATAATAATCATCTCTGTGCACTGCCGAGGGTCGAACGGCCCGAACCATAATATTTCTTTCAATCTCGCTGTGGCGTACGGCCCGCTCCATGNCGGTACAACAAGTAAGGCATGCTAGTGGATCCTAAGCTACCCGGACATGGCATAATAGTAGCTACGCACGGACTCCCGTCACCTCGTGCATACGTAGCCGCCGCAGATAGTAACACATACTTAATTAGTTCACCTAGGGGGACAATTCCCCTCACAAAGTTAGAAAGGAGACTTACCTCGCTCCGAGATTCCATAACCAACCTCCAAGCCCTTCCGATGACTCCAAACGGACGCACAATGCCCCAAAACTATCCAAACAACGACAACCCAATGAAAATATACTCTAATATTTGCAACAATTCCAACTTATATAATTTCCCAATCTCGCTTAGTGAAACGACCAAAATGCCCTCGGGCCCACGTGCCCGGAATCCAAAATTTCTCGAAGATAAATCTACCCATAGCTCCGCTAGTTCAAATATATAATTTACTCTACATTCCATGCTCAAAATTCGTGGCTAAAATCCAAATTACCATTTTCTAGGTTTCTTCAATATTTCCCAAATTCCTACCAATTTCCATGCCTAGTCTCTGCATATAATCTTGTATTTAACTTAGAAGCATGAAGGAGTTACTTACCTTGACATTGCATGAAGGAATCCTCTCTTTGAAGCCTCCCAAGATCGCCTAAGACAAAAAAGAAATGAAGAAAATAAACCAAGAATCCTTGTTTTAAAACATTCTGCCCAGGCCGATTTCCGCACCTGCGGCCCCCTTATCGCACCTGCGCTTCGGCAGGTACGCCCAAATCTCCCGCACCTGCGGCCTCCTTGGCTACAGCCCAATTTAGCACCTGCAGCGCCCTTAGCCGCACCTGCGGTCAAAGCCTCGTAGGTGCGGTCACACCAGATGACAACAACCTTCAGCTTTCTTCAACTTCAAATATTGATTCGTTAACCACCCAGAATCCACCCGAGGCCCCCGGGATCCCGTCCAATTATACCTAACTGTTCCAAAACATAATGCGGACTTGCTCGAGGCCTCAAATCACATTAAACAACATCGAAACCACGAATCGCACTCAAATCCCAACTTTATGAACTTAGAAGTTTCCAACATCTACATCCGATGCCGAAACCTATCAAATCACGTCCGATTGACCTCAAATTTTGCACACAAAGTCATATTTGACATTACGGACCTGCTCCAACTTCCGGAATCGCATTCCGACCTTGATATCAAAATTTCCACTACCGGTCGGATTTCTCAAAAACCTTCAAATTTCTATCTTTAGCCAAATGATTCCAAAATGACCTACGGACATCCAAATTCACTTCCGATCGCGCTCCCAACTCCAGAATCACCATACGAAGTTTTTCCCAAACTCGGAATCTCAAATGAACATCAATAACTCTGAAATTCACTTCAATCCCAAATTTATGAAATTCTTCAAAAATGCTGACTTTCACAATATGCATCGAATCGCTCCCGGGTTATCCAAAACCCAATCCGGACATACGCCAAGTCCGAAATCATCATACAAACCCACAGGAACCTTCAGATCCTGATTCGGAGGTCGTTTACTCCAAATTCCAATCTTAGTTGATTCTTCCAACTTAAGGCTTCTGAAATGAGAATTTTCTTTCCAAATCAACTCTAAACTATCCGAAATTCAATTCCGACCATACCTGCAAGTCATGATACCTGAAATGGAGCTACTCACGACTTCAAACCGATGAATGATGCGCTAGAGCCCAAAACGACCGGTCAAGTCGTTACATTCTCCCCCACTTAAACCGACGTTCGTCTTCGAAAGTGCTAAGAACTGCTCTGGAGTTATCTGAAATCACTGTTTAACACCTCGAGCACCTGCCCGTGATATCACAACCTAGCTGAGTACATTAGCTTGATCAAATCTGAAGATTTCTTCTTTCATCCATATAATAGGCTCAGAACCTAGTTCCAATACCTAAAATTTTCTCTGCCAGGCCTAGTTCCAATATATAACCATCGTATCGACTACCACACAACATACCGAAACATGATTGCATACCTTTGCTGAATTAGCACCATGCATCACAAGATTCATCATGTAACCACAATGACGTTCCCTGAACCTTAATAGCCAAAAATTCCACGAATCTGATGCTCCCAATGCACCTCATGATATATATACATATATCCTGCTATAATGCTGACGATACCACCACAACGGAGGAAATGTGCAGAAATTCATACCCAACTGCAGAGTTAACAAATCATTGAATACCTCATCTTGACTAGAAGCATCACCTCATTATGAACCTGAATAATGGCATTTGTTCTTTAATATACACTTCACATAACCGTATCGCACTGATCCCTGATCCGAAAATCTCGTCTCACCCAGTATGAACTGCTCAGACAACAAATCACCCTACATGACCAACAACCTCACATGATACCACATTGTGTCAATAGGCCATAACTCGAACATGATAAATAAGATATGACTTAGGAAAGGACTATTCAACTCGCACAACTAATATGAACTTTTCTCAGAAATTAGGAAATAAAACATAAGAAAAATAAATACCTCAAGCTCAAGCATTTACTTTTCTAGTTAGAGACCAACGTCTTGGGGCTAACGTGGGATCCGCTCAAGGACATTAACCCTTCTCATCATCACACTGTTGCGGCGTGCAACCCGATCCAAATAACATACCTGTGGCGGCGTGCCACCCGATCCTATCATAAAACTCACATAAGGAAATTTACATGGAGCTGAATCGCTCACTATTACACAAATTACTGAATATCGATCATAAGCACGCTAAGTGCATAATACCATCATGGGGAGACTGATAAAGCCGCATGCTACAAAACTCAAGCACAACTGAGGTGCGATATATATATATATATATATATATATATATATATATATATATAACATATAACATCCCCACTACGCGGGACCTCAACACATAGGAAATTATCAAGTCGTTTCACAAATCACACGGCACAATCATAATAACACATGAATTTGACGAAGACGGAACGACATCCGATGTCCTAATACCTTTCCATGAAAAGCGCTCTACTGAAATGAACATGCATGGCTCATACGGAGCCCATAATCATATTTAAATCCATCCACAAACATCGAGCCACCTTGCTCGCACCAAACTAAGTTAATAGCTTTTACATGGGTCCATATTAACCCACTTTCTCTCATAATACACGAGAAAAACCATCATCACCGGGACAAACACCCCATAATCCATAATCAACTTAACTGAACGCCCTCCAGGCATAGATTCTCAAATAAACAATATTGCACTTCTTTATACTCAGTCCAAATCTTCAATCCATCAAGTGACTACATGTCACACTTTATACAATCTTTTCGCGGTCACGCTTCCATGACCTTCCACACAAGGTAGCAAGTCTGCACATCCACCACTGGCCATACTACGCTGTAAGACAAATCAAGAACCCATAACCAGGGTACAAAGCCTCTTCCACCGATATCAATCTCAGGTTACACTGAAGATAACACCAGCTTACTCTGAACTCTCGAATCTCTTTTTCTTGCTCTTCCGAGCTCATGAAATACTTATTAACACTGAATCGCAATCTCGATTCTTACTCCCAGTTACATACTGCTTACCGCACCTAACCTGCCAATATGAGGTAGCGCAAGAATTCCGTCATAATTGTTGAACCATCAATAGGGTGAACACTTCATTATATAGAAACCTTTTACTTAACTCAATTCAGGAGTACCATCTCAACACACGAGTGAATTCCCCACAATCACCCAACATGCAAATCCTTAAGTAGTAGTCTATACCACCATAACCCTTTCGAGATCTGCCTACACTTGACAGGCCATAACACTCAAATGCTCCCACATGAAATCCATTACGACGACCGACAAGCCTCGCACACACCGGCACAAACCACATGCATAACTTAATCACACCGGAGGAACTGATCACTGCCAAAAATGTGCCATTTCAACCATGGCTAATCAATCTATCTTCTTTAATCATCTTCAATTGCTTCAGGAATAATAGAAACTTCCTTAAACTCATAGCAAACTCAACCCTCACTCATCCCGAGTGACCTTGACTCACGAGACTAAGCTGCCTAAATCCCGCAACCCGTCTCATACCCTTCTGATAATCTTTCTACAACCGGAAGTTTATTTCTCTCACTCCTCCAATACTATCCTGCATGATGAAACATATCATAGAACATTCCAATCACCCTCCTTTTTCTCAGAAATTACTCTGCAAAAGCTCGATTCTCGATCATACTACTGCCTGAAACCCTTAAACGCCGCATTCTTAACTTTTGAACTCACTAGGACCGCTATTGAGAGTCACCCACTCTGACTGGTCCCGAATACAATCAACTCCTAGGCTCTCCTAGCACACGAACACCTCTTTCAATGAAACACGTGAACGAGTCACTATCCTTACAATTCACCTATGCCTTAAGCAAAATTCTGAATCTTCCAAAGCCTAACCCTGGCCCGACATGGCCAACTTTTGCACACATTCATCAAATCCCACGCACAATCACCATTTTTACTCCTTTCCCTTAACTGTAATAACTTTCCATCACGCCGACAATCTGTAACCCTATAATAACACAATCCTTCAACCCAACTGCAGATGGTGGGACTCCCCCACTTATCCCGAAGCTACTCCTTGCACCACTCTAGACCCTGCCGAGAAACTTGCCATCACGCCGACAATCCGCAACCCTATGATAACACAATCCTTCAACCCAACTGCAGATGGTGG
>ML378341.1:0-24283 GCA_005239525.1 Nicotiana knightiana
CACGCCGCAACAAGGAGTAATAAGGGAGAAGGTTCATGTTGTTACTGGTTATATGAAGGAAACGAGAATACCCACTGTTCTATTTTGTTGTTTCCATATTCTGCTCTTACCGTTATTTAAATTGTAACATGAAAATTCTCGTAAGGATTGGTTATAGCTGAGATATGGAAAGATAACTGAGTTATTTATTTATTTATTGCAAGTTACTGTTTCATTTAGTTTAGTATTTCCTTTTTGCTTTATTAGACACTATATACAGGTTATATTATAAATGCCCCGCCGTAGCCTCGTCACTACCTCGCCGAGGTTAGGCTCGACACTTACCAGTACATGGGGTCGGTTGTACTGGTATTGCACTCTGCACTTCTTGTGCAGATCCAGGTTCTGGTCATAGTTCATTTCGACTAGTAGCTGATTGTTCGCACGGAGGCACGATGTAGATCTCCTGACGTCCGCAGATTTTTGGAGGCTTCTCCATATTATTTATTTACTGTTTTATTTAATTCAAAATAGTCATAAATTTTATTTGAGCCAAATACTTGTAGTAAATTCTTAGTAGTTTGTGAATTGTGACTCAAACCCTGGGTAGCTAGATATTAGCATTAGTTTCGTGATATTATTTTATTACTTCATACGTTATTTTGGTATCATTTGTTGGATAGTATTAGACTTCTCATATGTTTTTAATTGTTTTAAATGTGGAACCATCTGATGTTGGCTTGCCTAGCAAGAACAACGCTAGGCACCATCACGGTCTCGACGATGGGAAATTCGGATCGTAACAAATTGGTATCAGAGCACTAGGTTGCCTAGGTCTCACAATTCACGGATAAGGTTAACAGAGTCTGAGGGATTAGCACTGATACGTCTGTACTTATGTCTCAGAGGCTATAAAGTTAGGAACAAGTTCACTTTATTTCTACTCTGTCGTGTGATTCTTGTTATCCCAAATACTAATTAAACTCTTCTATTTTCTCGCAGATGGAAAAAACACGTACCTCTTCTTCCGCTGACCAGCAATCGGATCCTCCAGCAGCAGAAATTCCTACAAGGGGCAGAGGCCGAGACAGGGTCAGGACTCAGCCCAGTGCTCAGGCAGCAGCTCCAGCTGCGGAGCCCCAGATAGAGCTTGATGAGGGGCCTCTAGCTCAGACTGTTCCGCTGGGACCAGCTCAGGTCCCAGAGGGGTTTATTGCTACCCAGGTGCTTCAGGATGCCTTGGTCCGACTAGTGGGCCCTATGGAGAGTGTATCCCAGACTGGCACATTCCCCGTGGCAGCAGCTGTATCTCAGGCTAGAGGAGGGGTTTAGACTCCTGCTACCCACACTCCTGAGCAGATTACTCCTCAGATTCAGACCCCAACAACCAATCCAGTTGGGGTAGTTCAACCAATTTCTGTAGCAGCGCTTGTTGCTGGGACAACTATGTTCTCCGATACTTTATGGAGATTGGACAGGTTTATCAAGATTTTCCCTGTTTATTTCAGCGGTGCCACTTCAGAGGAACCCCATGAATACCTTGATAGATGTCATGAGGTTCTTTGTAACATGGGTATTTTGGAGACCAATGGGGTCGATTTTTCTGCTTTTCAGATGATCGGTTTTGCTAAGAAATGGTGGAGGGATTATCTACTGACTAGACCAGCTTGGTCACCTGCTCTAACTTGGGATCAGTTTTCACATATATTCTTGGAGAATTTCCTGCCTATCACTACTAGAGAGGAGCACCGTCATCAGTTTGAGCGTCTTCAGTAGGGCAGCATGATTGTTACCCAGTATGAGACTCGCTTTGTGAATTTGGCTCGTCATGCTACTCTTTTGCTACCCATAGAGAGAGAGAGAGAGAGAGAGAGAGAGAGAGAGAGAGAGAGAGAGAGGGAGAGAAGATTTATTAAGGGTCTTGCTCAGCCAATCAGATTGCAGATGGCTAAGGAGACAGAGAGCGATATATATTTCCAGGATGCGGCCAATGTGACCAGGAGAGTTGAGGTGGTTCTTGGATTAGGAGGTCAGGGTTCAGACAAGAGACCTCGCCATTCCGGTGGATTCAGCGGTGCCTCATCTAGAGGCGGGGTTTCTTTCAGTAGAGGCCATTCTTCCAGGCCATTTCATTCAGCACTTCAGGCATCTCATGGTACCTCAGGTGGTCGTGGTTCTTATGTGCCTCCTTCTACTCAGCCAACCTATAGTGCACCACCGGCTCATGTCAGAGCACACCCTCTTAAGAGTTATTATTGTGGTCAGCCGGTTTGTCAGGGTCAGTCTCAGTTTTCACGTCCACATTATCAGGATGGATGTTTTGAGTGTGGTGATTATGGGCATATTCGAAGAGCCTGTCCGATATTGTCGGGTATTCAGCCTCAGTATCAGGGTTATCGTGCTATAGTTTCGGCATCAGCTGCCGCACCACCTGCCCAGCCAGCCAAGGGTAGGGGTCAGGCAGCCAGAGGCAGGAGCCAAATTGTTAGAGGTGGAGGCCAACCCATTAGAGGTGGAGGACCGCCTGCCAGAGGTTTCCCAGAGAGGTGGTTCAAGGTGGTAGGGCCCAGCCCCTATTGTATGCATTTCCGGCTAGACCTGAGGTGGAGTCCTCCGATGCTGTTATCACAGGTACCATTTCAATTTGCAATAGAGATGCTTCAGTTCTGTTTGATCCGGAGTCTACTTACTCTTATGTGTCATCTTATTTTGCTTCGTATTTGGTTGTGCCCCGCAATTCCTTGAGTTTCCCTGTTTATGTGTCTATGCCCGTGGGGGATGCTATTGTTGTAAATCGTGTGTATCGTTCATGTGTGGTCGTTATTGAGGGTCTTGAAACTAGTGTGGACCTTTTGCTTCTTGATATGGTGGATTTCGATGTCATATTGGGCATGGATAGGGGTGGGCGTTCGGTCGGTTCGATTTGGTTTGAAGAAATTCGGTTCGTTATTCGGTTTTGTAAAAGTAGTAACCGAAACCGAACTGAAATAAGTTCGGTTTAGTTCGGTTTTTCTAATTTCGGTTCGGTTATTTTGGTTCGGTTTTCAGTTTGAACATTATCATATTGGGCTCCTTTTATGTAATAATAGGACCGGCGAATTTGTTATTTTTTTCCCAAAACTTCGAAATTGTTGAAAATATTGTGTTCATAAAAAAAAATAGACTAAACTTTGCACACTACCATGGATCATAAAATTTAAACATAGTGTAAATTACAACTCTGTGTGGAATCCTCCCAGTATTTATCGTATATGCTATGGAAGTTTTAATAGAGTGAAAGTCTTTAAGATTGGGAAGTTGATGGACTTACTTAATTGGGTTGGGTCTTTGATAGATTGGACCTAATAGTATTAATTTATTACCTATGGACTTAGCCTATATATAACTTAAAGAACCTATATGCTAATAATTCGGTTTTTCGGTTAACCGAACTAAATAACTTAAGAACCGAAAACCGAACCGAAAAACTGAAATTTTAAAATTTTAAACTGAAACCGACCGAACAAACCGAATAACCGAAACCGAAACAATTTTTTTTTTGGTTCGGCAGGTTTATTCAGTTTCAACTGAAATATGCCCACCCCTAGGCATGGATTGGTTGTCACCTTATTATGCCATCTTGGACTGTCACACCAAGACTGTTACATTAGCTTTTCCGGGTTTGCCCAAATTAAAGTGGAAAGGGACTCCTGGCCATTCTTCCAGCAGGGTTATTTCTTATACGAAGGCTCATCGCTTGGTCGAGAAGGGATGTTTGGCTTATTTGGCCCATGTTCGTGATTCTAGTGCTGAGGCTTCTTCTATAGATTCAGTGCCTGTTGTTCATGAGTTTCCCGAGGTGTTTCCTGCAGACCTGCCGAGGATGCCACCTGAAAGGGATATTGATTTTTGCATTGATGTGGCTCCGGGCACTTAGCCCATTTCTATTCCTCCATACCAGATGGCCCCATCAGAGTTGAAAGAATTGAAAGAACAGTTGTAAGACTTGCTTGATAAGGGCTTTATTAGACCTAGTGTCTCGCCCTGGGATGCACCAGTTTTGTTCGTGATGAAGAAGGATGGATCCATGAGAATGTTTATAGATTACCGGCAATTGAATAAATTCACTATCAAGAATAAGTATCCATTGCCGAGAATTCACGATTTGTTTTATCAGCTTCAGGGTGCCAGTGTGTTTTCAAAGATTGATTTGAGATCGGGCTACCATCAGTTGAAGATTAGGGCATCTGATGTACCTAAGACAGCCTTTCAAACGAGGTATGGGCACTATGAATTTCTAGTGATGTCTTTTGGCTTGACTAATGCCCTAGCAACATTTATGGACCTGATGAATCGAGTTTTCAAGCCTTATCTGGATTACTTCATAATATTGTTCACTGATGATATCCTAATATACTCTCGCAGTCGGGAGGATCATGAGCAGCACCTCCGGATAGCGCTTCAGACTTTGAAGGATAGTCAGTTGTATGCTAAATTTTCAAAGTGCGAGTTCTGGTTGGATTCAGTAGCTTTCTTGGGTCACATTGTATCAGCATAGGGTATTCAGGTAGATCCTAAGAAGATAGAGGCAATCAAGAACTGGCCTAGACCCACTTCAGCCATGGAGATCATGAGCTTTTTGGGTTTGGCAGGTTACTACAGTCGTTTTGTAGAGGGTTTTTCATCTATAGCAGCCCCAATGACTAAGTTGACTCAGAAGGGTGCCCCATTCAAATGGCCGGATGAGTGTGAGGCGAGCTTTCAGAAGCTCAAGACAGCCTTAACTTCAGCACCGGTGTTGGTGTTACCATCAGGTTCAGGATCTTTCACGGTATATTGTGATGCCCCCCGTGTTGGACTCGGAGCGGTATTGATGCAGGAAGGCAGAGTGATTGCATATGCGTCTTGGCAGTTGAAGGTTCATGATAAGAATTATCATGTCCATGACTTAAAGTTGGCAGCCATTGTTCACGCATTGAAGATTTGGAGGCACTATCTCTATGGTGTGTCGTGTGAGGTTTTCACGTATCATCGCAGTCTTCAGTACTTGTTCAAGCAAAATGATCTTAATTTGAGACAGTGGAGATGGTTAGAGTTATTGAAAGACTATGACGTCACTATATTTTATCATCTAGGGAAGGCCAATGTGGTGGCCGATGCATTGAGTACGAAGACAGTGAGTATGGGCAGCCTTGCATTCATTCCAGTCGGTGAGACACCATTAGCTACAGATATTCAGACTCTGACCAATCAGTTCGTGAGGTTGTATATTTCTCCCAACCATATTTTAGCTTGTACAGTCGCTCGGTCTTCCTTATTTGAGCATATCAGAGATCGACAGGATGATGACCCGTATTTGATGGTCCTTAATGGCACGGTGGTGCCAAGCAGGTTACAGTTGGAGATGACAGTGTTTTGAGGATGTAGTGCCAAAGTGTGTGTGCCTAATATTGATGGGCTTCGTGAGTTGATCCTTGAGGAGGCTCACAGTTCTAAGTATTATATTCATCCAGGTGCTGCCAAGATATACCAAGACCTGCGACAGCATTATCAGTGGCGAACGATAAAAAAGGATATTGTTGCTTATGTGGCTCGTTGCTTGAATTGTCAACAGGTGAAGTATGAGCATCAGAGACCCGGTGGTTTGCTTCAGCAGATAGAGACTCCTGAGTGGAACTGGGAGCATATCACTATGGACTTCGTTGTTGGACTCCCACGGACTCAGAGGAAGTTCGACGCCATTTGGGTTATTGTGGATAGGCTGAATAAATCAGCATATTTCATTCCGGTGGAAAGTACTTATACCTCGGAGTGGTTGGCAGAGATATATATTCGGGAGATTGTTTCCCTTCACGAGGTGCCCCTGTCTATCATTTCTGATCGAGGTATGCAGTATACCTCACACTTTTGGAGGGAAGTTCAACATGAGTTGGGTATGCGGGTTAAGTTGAGCACAATATTCCATCCTCAGACAGACGGGCAGTCCGACCGTAGTATTCAAATCTTAGAGGATATGCTTCGTGCCTGTGTTATTGACTTTGGAGGTTCTTGGGATCAGCTCTTGCTGTTAGCGGAGTTTTCCTACAATAACAGCTCCCAGTCGAGCATTCAGATGGCTCCCTATGAGGCATTATATGGTAGACAGTGCAGATCTCCAGTTGGATGGTTTTAGCTGGGAGAGGCTCGATTGTTGGATACAGACTTAGTTCGAGAGGCCTTAGATAAGGTTAAGATTATACAGGATCGCCTTCGTACAGCTCAGTCCAGGCAAAAGAGTTATGCCGACCGTAAAGTTCATGATGTGGCATTCATGGTCGGGGAGAGGGTATTACTTCGGGTATCTCCCATGAAGGGTGTTATGATATTTGGGAAGAAGGACAAGTTGAGCCCTAGGTATATTGGGCCATTTGAGATTCTCGAGAGAGTGGGGGAGGTAGCTTATAGACTTGCGTTGCCTCCAGGGTTATCCTCAGTTCATCAGATATTCCATGTGTCTATGCTCCAGAAATATCATGGTGACCCGTCTGTCACGACCCAATTTCCCTCCGTTGGGTATCGTGATGGCACATAATCTTAGGGACTAGGTAAGCCTAGCAGTTACTGAATAACAACAATAATAAAAGGAAAACTAACAGTCTTGATATAGAATCTCAACAGAATGTACAAACTTTCCCAAAAACTGGTAATACAAGTCATAAGCTCTACGAATCTTCTACAACTTCTAATTGCAACTGTTTGGAACTAAATACAACAGTGTATGAATAATAAATATAAAGAAGGTGACTCTGAAGCCTGCGAACGCAGCAGCAGGTTACCTTAAGTCTCCTCGGCAATCATCCACACAGCTACTACAATATATACTTGGATCTGCATACAAAAATGTGCAGAAGTGTAGTATGAGCATACCACAGCTGTGCCTAGTAAGTATCAAGACTAACCTCGGCGGAGTAGTGACGAGGACTAGTCAAGACACCACTGGTCTACAAAATAAATAACATGAATATAGAAATGACCGTACGTTACATCTATCTAAGACTTCACGGAATAATTTACAATAATGACAATATAAAGTGGAAGAAAATTACAGAAATCAATCACGAAACATCACAAAAAAATACAGAGAGATGGAACAACAAAACAAACCGAATCGAAAGGAAACACAATACAATAGAGAACACCAATAGCTCAACTCCATGTCGGTTTGTTCACGTCAGGCCTTAGCCATTAAAATCCATAACTGGTAGAAATCTTTAAACAACAGTTCATATGAAAAACTTTTACAAATAAATTATTTTAGTATAGAAGAGTTTCCTTTGAAAACATACTTTCTCCAAAAGTGGATATAAGTATATTTAATAGATAGAATTACCTAAAACATAGTTTCTTTCAAAATACAAAACTTCCCAAAGATGTTTTCCCAATAAATGACTTCCAAATATCATTTTAGGCAAGGCTAATGCTTTTCAAATATACCTTCGATGTAAAAGTCATTCAAGTATAATAATTTCAAGACCATTGCTTTTTCAATAATACTTTTCAATAACATCCCTTTATCAAAATCTCCTCAAGATTTATCCACCAGAACTCAGTCCGTAATTCAGTAATTTTCCATGCAGTACAGGAGGAATATCAAATCTTGCCAATAAATGCAATAAGAGATCAGTAGGAATATCCAAATTTAGAACAATGGATGAGAATGCAAAGACAAGTGCACGGCATCACCCTTCGTGTTTTTACTCTCATCCTCACCAAAATAAGTGCACGACATCACCGTTCGTGCTTTACTCTCATCCTTACCAAAAGAAGTGCACATCATCACCGTTCGTGCTTTACTCTCATCCTTACTAAAATAAGTGCACGGTATCACCCTTCATGCTTTTACTCTCATCCTCACAATAAATAAATAGATACGGAACGACATTATCCTTCGTGCTTTAATATCATAACATGGCACGGCATTATCCTATGTGCTTTAATATCATAACATGAAAAGACATTATCCTTCGTGCTTTAATATCATAACATGGAACGGCATCACCCTTCGTGCTTTTACACTCTCATCCTCATAATACACGACATCACCCTTCATGCTTTACACTCTTACTCACCCAAACAATATCAAGAACAACAGTTTGGCAAGGAAAAACGAACAATATGACCCATAAATCACCACATCTCGGAAAGGGAGTCAACAATACAAACAATATCATTAACAACATAAACAGTAATAGAAACCATCACATCCAGGCAAGGGAGTCAACAATACAAACAATATCATTAACAGTATAAACAATAACATAAACCATAACATCCCGACAAGGGAAGCAACTATAACCAATCTCACCTAAATAGTTAACTTCACAGAATAACACTCAGCTTAAACAAAGGCCCAGTAATAGGCAACATCAAGGAAATACCAATAACATAATGTCTAACAATTAGACCTAAGTGGCACTTAAGGGAATAGTCATATAAATCACAATGTAAGACTCACAGGCATGCTTGACTCCAACGAATAGATGTTCCAACTACGACTAGTCAACTATAAGGATAGATGACACTAATTATAGTCAACTAGGCAAGCTAGGAAGAAAATATAGCATGATGATAAGAGAAGTAGAATATTCAGTTAAGCCAAGTAAGGTCAAATAGCCAACGAAGGAATCCAAAAACAAGTAATTCTAATTTAAATAGGAAGGGATAAAATTAACAACCAAGGATTCAAATGTAACAATTACAAATCATACACAGGTAACATAAGAACCTACGAATCCTAAAAGGCCAATATAATTGCAAATAAGTTCGAGTACACACTCGTCACCTTGCATTCTCGGACTATAATCAACAAGGAAGACTCAATCCTAAGGGGTGGTTCCCCCACACAAGGTTAGGCAAGATACTTATCTCAAAGACGAAAACTCGGTACTCAAAAATAGACTTCTCGGGCGAAAAGACCTTCGGACGGCTCAAAATCAACTAAAACAACTTTAAAATACACATAAAACGTATAAGGAATTACCCCAAACAATAAAGTTTCAAACTTTACAAAATTATAAAAATCAACCCAAAAGTCGACCCCCGGGCCCGCACCACAGAACCCGACAAATTTTACAAATTCCAATTATCCATTCCGATACGAGTTCACCCATACTAAATTTATCCAATTCCGATAACATTTGGTCTTTCAAATAATGATTTTATATTTTGAAGTTTTCTTTCAAAACCCACAACTTCCTCAACCCAAAACACAATTTAAATGATGGAAACAAGAACTAATTCATGAAATATAGTTAATTCTAGTGGAAGAACACTTACTCATTTGATTTTTGTGAAAACCCATCAAAGAATCGCCCAAAACCAAGTTCTAGAAGTCAAAATATGTCAAAAAGGGTGAAACCCCGATTTTTGGTAAACTTATATTCTATCCAGGTGCTTTGTTCATCGCGATCGCGGAAAACGAGACGCGATCGCCTAGAAGGAAATGGTTACTGGCTTAAAATTCTCTACACGATCGTGGAATAACTTATGCGATCGCATCTAAGGAGTAGGTTATCTTCTGCGATCGCGAATGCAGCTATGCGAACGCGAAGAGGAAAAATGAAGGTTGCCTGGATTGTACTACGCGATCACGAAGATGCTCACACGAACGCGGAAGGGAAAAAGGTGGAGTTACGCGATTGCGAAGGCCCTTACGCGATCGCGAAGAGGAAATTTTGAGGAACCAACAAAGACACATCGCGATCGCGAAAGAAGCACTGCGATCGCGATGAAGGACTTCAGACACCAGAAGACAACAGTTCAAAGTTGGAAGAAAATGACCCGTAGCCCATTCGAAACACGTTCGAGGCCCCCGGACCCCGTCTAATCACACAAACAAGTCATATAACCTAACACGGACTCGCTCGAGGTTTCAAACCACATAAAACAACACTAAAACGATGAATTAAACCAAAAATCAATGGAATTCCTCAAAACTTCTTTAAACATCAAATTTTGCAATTAAGGTCAAAATCACATCTAATGAAGTCCGTTTCTTGCCAAACTGTACAGATATGACATAAATATTATATCGAACCTGTACCGGGCTTCAGAACCAAGATATGGGCCCGATACCACAACTTTCGTGTAGAATTTCATTTTCAAAATCTCTTATATTATCAGAAAACAATTTCTTTTAAAAATTCATTTCTCGGACTTGGGACCTCAGAATTCGATTCCAGGTATATGCCCAAGTCCCATATTTCCCTACGGACCCTCCGGGACCGTCAAATCACGGGTCCGGGTCCATTTACCAAAAACGTTGACCGAAGTCAACTTTATTCAAATTTCTAATACAAAATTATTATTTTTATCAATTTTTCACATAAAGACTTCCCGGCTACACGCCCGGGCTGCGCACGTGAATTGAGGTGAGATAGAAGGAGGTTTTCACGAACTCGGAATACAAAATTAGCTAGAAATATACGTTCTCGAACTTGCCAAGATTCACCTTGAACTCATCCAATCACTGATGGTATACTTCCAACACATAGTCGCGGGTGATCCCACGTCACCCCAACCCACATAAGCTCGATGAAACAATCACAACCGCAACATAGCCTTCACATCACCACCGATAAGCCTCATACCTCTACTTCTCATCCTCTAATCATTTACAAAAGACCCGATTCTAAATCCATATCCAGCATTAGCCTCAATCAGCCGCATCAACTCATGACTACACCAACAAAGCACGACCACACAATATAGTACATCACACATAGGCTCATATAACACTTTTGATCACAATAGCTGCCCGAAATCAACTCGACATTGGAAATTAACCCCACATCTGAAAGAACTTTGTTCCAAACCCCATAATACTGATAATGATGCAATAAACACGAAGAATTCATTATTAGGCACCTGAAACACCGAGCCACCACTATCACTACCGGGCACACATCCCGCAAACTAAACTAAAGAAACATGTAACGAAATAACTGAATATAAAAATAGAAACATATAAAGGAACTATCAAACAAGCACATAGGCACAACTCTCTATCAATAATGACCTGCCAAAAGCAATATAACAAGGAAGAAGCAAAGCATATGAACAAACCACAAGAATTCCATCCTGATAAAAATTTCCACCGCAGTACTCAGCCCGGTCTAAATATATCGAATCACAAATATCACGAGAACCTCGCCCTCAACTCTGAATCACATACCGAAAATATATCATACTAATTGAAATTCCTCCACTAATTCATCTCAGCTGATAAAATCATAATGCTAGATGATCTCACATCTCGATGGAGTATCAAATCACAACTCGTAAACAAAATACTCAGGAAAATCACATAAAGCTTACCACGAAGAACAACAAGGACTCACTTCCAGTTTCACCACTATCAAGAATGAAATAAACAACGATAGACACGGGCTACTACTCATAGAATCTCCCAATAGGAGCAAACACAAAATGGAGTGCAAAACATGGAACTCACTCATAAATAAAACAACAAATAAGGGAACTCGTCCCGACCAGCAGAACTATAATGAAATACAATTGGTGCCCCTATGCAACACATTAAAACATACTTGGATGACGATATTTGGCACAACGGTCTCTATTTTACTATATGAAACACAACAATGGGTCGGGTCTCCCCCTCTTAGGCGCCCTCTACTCATCTGAATACCCTGCTACCACACACCTACCTGAATCCTGGGACAATCTCTCACCCTGTGGCTAACATCTCCACACTAAAAACAATCTTGCTGCCGACATGGCTGTGGAAAAACACACAATATGAATCCTCTGGGACCCATGAGTACCTGAAATCCCATGCGAAGCTGGTAATACAAACTGAAGTGGTTGACCCACAAAACTTCTACTGTGTCGTACCTTGCCTCCATAATACGGACCAGTAGATTCCTCCGATCTACGAGGCCTCATTGCCTCCCTGAACTCTCTCCCTGATCTCGTCTTTCCTCTCGCTCCCGGTATCACATGCTCTCTAACCGGCGAGCGATCCCCACTATCTGCTGAAACGAGGCATCCTACTCTAACTCTCGAGTCCCGCTGAACCGAATATCATGCCTGAATCTCTCAAAAACTATACGGACTCATATCCTAACTGAAGCAACCAAAAGAGGTGTATATATGGCCAACTCACTGAATCTAACGGCATACTCTAATAGTGACATAGCGCCCTGACGCAACTGCTCAAACTCCACGCGCCATACATCCTGAAGGAACTGAGGTGCAACCTCCCTCAAAACATCTCCAAAAACTGAACCCATGCTTGTGAAGCTAACTGAGGCCGGTTACCCCAACTCATATGCGACCACCACTGATCAGCCCACTACTCTGAACCTGAGACGTGACAAAAGCAATCCCGCTCATCTCCACAATACCCGAAGTACGAAGAATATAGTGACACTCCTCCAGGAAACCCTGGGCACCATCTGACGCCCATCCACTGAAAGATAGGAGGGTGGTACTTCCAGTACCTCTCAAGTCCAAGGTATTCTTCCTCTGCTGATGCTACCCTAACCACGGCTGAACTGAAACCACATGTCATGTTGCCATGACAATTGGAACCTGACAAACATGATCACACTGCTCTGGAGTGGAGACGGTGGGATTCTGAACTCCTCCTCTGATCTGTGAAGCAACTGGTGCACTAGAATCAACCATGCCTGAGTCAATGTACTAGTTATACTCAAAACCATGCCTAGGCATCCTGAAGTCCAGGGTAGCAACAGGTACCTCCAGTACATGTTCCCCAACTAGAACTACTGGCGACTCCTCAACGGCTGCTCTGGTAGGCATCTTAACTGCGGCACGTGCTCCTCGTTCACCCCTGTCTCTGACCCTTGCGACACTTGCTTCGAGGTAACATCATCAGGAACCGCCGTTCATGTCCTCACCATCGGCGAGAGAATTGAACGATAATTTCAAACTTCAAGATCAATAAACTCGCACGATAGGAATGAAAGAAGTGAAATTGTCCTAATAGTCCTGTAACATCTCGAACATAAGTACAGACGTCTCCTTACCGATCCGCAAGACTCTACTAAACTCGCTTATGATTCGTAGCACCTATGGAACTAGAGCTCTGATACCAACTTGTCATGACCCAATTTCCCTCCGTTGGATATCGTGATGGCACCTAGTCTTAGGGACTAGTTAAGCCTAGCAGTTACTGAATAACAACAATAATAAAAGGAAAACTAACAGTCTTGATATAGAATCTCGACAGAAAGTACAAACTTTCCCAAAAACCGGTAATACAAGTCATAAGCTCTACGAATCTTCTAGAACTTCTAATTGCAACTGTTTGGAACTAAATACAACAGTGTATGAATAATAAATACAAAGAAGGTGACTCTCAAGCCTGCGAACGTAGCAACAGGTTACCTTGAGTCTCCTCGGCAATTATCCACACAGCTACTACAATATATACCTGGATCTGCACACAAAGATGTTCAGAAGTGTAGTATGTGAACACCACAGCGGTGCCGAGTAAGTATCAAGACTAACCTCGGTGGAGTAGTGACGAGGACTAGTCAAGACACCACTGGTCTACAAAATAAATAACATGAATATAGAAATGACCGAACGTTANGAAATTACAGAAATCAATCATGAAACAACACAAAAATACATAGAGAGATGGAACAACAAAACAAGTCGAATCGAAAGGAAACACAATACAATAGAGAAAACCAATAGCTCAACTCCACGTCGGTTTGTTCACATCGGGCCTTAGCCATTAAAATCCATAACTGGCAGAAATCTTTAAACATCAGTTCATATGAAAAACTTTTACAAATAAAATCATTTTAGTATGGAAGAGTTTCCTTTGAAGATATACTTTCTCCAAAAGTAGATATAACTATATTTAATAGAGAGAATTACGTAAAACATAGTTTCTTTCAAAATACGAAACTTCCTAAAGATGCTTTCCCAATAAATGACTTCCAAATATCGTTTTAGGAAAGGCTAGTGCTTTTCAAATATACCTTCGATGTAAAAGTCATTCAAGTTTAATCATTTCAAGACCATTGCTTTTTCAATAACATCCCTTGATCAAAATCTCCTCAAGATTTATCCACCGGAACTCAGTCTGTAGCTCAGAAATTTTTCATGCAGTATAGGAGAAATTTTCCATGCAATCCTGGGAGATCCGTAGTAAAATATGAGACTTGGGCGTATGCCCGAAATCAGATTCCGAGGTCCCTAGCTCAAGAAATGAATTTTTGATGAAAATTATTAAATTAAAATTTAAAGGAATTAAAGAAAAGAAGTAACGTTTGAAATCATTGGTATCAGACTCGTATTTTGATTTTGGAGCCCGGTACAAGTTGATTATAATATTTAAGTCATATCAGTGAAATTAGGTGGGAATCGGATTTTATTTGACGTGATTCAGACGTCTGGTTGAGAAGATAGTGAAATTGAAATGTTCTTGGGGAATTCATGAGTTTTAATGCTAAATCCGTAGTTTTAGGCGTTATTTTAGCGATTTGATCGCATGAGCAAATCAGTAGGATGTATTTAGACTTGTATGTAACATTGGTGTCGAGCCCCGAGGGTTCGGGTGAGTTTCGGGTAGGCTTCAGGATGTTTTAACTTTGGAAAATCTGGTGTTTTAACTGTTACTGGTACACTGATGCGTTCTTCTTTGCGATCGCGAAGCCTCTCCCTCGATCGCGAAGAGTAAAAATGTTGAGGGTAATTTTTTTATGCGAACGCGTAACACTGGTCGCGAACACGACCTAGCTACCGCGAACGCGATGAGTTATGGGCCTGGGAGAGGGGAGTCTCGAATTGTTCTACGCGAGCGCGATCACCGGTCGCGAACGCAATGGCCATCGTGAGAAATGCATCGCGAACGCGTATAGTACATCGCGAACGCGAAGGCCATTGGGCCGCAACTCTCTGCGATCGTGACAGGCCTCTCATGAACGCGATGAAGGCCTGTCCAGCGACTTAAAAACATAACCTACAACGGGATTAAGCCATTTTTTTTCTTATTTTCAAAACCAAGAAGACCTTGAGGCGATTTTCAAGAGACAAATTCTTCCCCAAAGTGTTGGTAAATGATGCTAAACTATTTTCACTCGATTACCGATTGTTTTTCATCACTTTTTAATAAAAAAATCAAGGGTTTTCATGGTAGAAATTGGGGGTTTGGGTAGAATAAGAGAATTTACATAATTGGAATTTAGACCTCGAATTGGGGTCGGATTTCGAAACTAACTACATATTCGGGCTCGGGGGTGAATGCGTAAATAGAATTTGGTCTGAACCGCGAGTTTGGACCAAGCGGGCTCAAGGTCGATTTTTAACTTTTTTGGGAAAAACTTAGGAAAATCATGATTATGCATTAAAGTTAATTCCTTTAGCAATAATTAATGATATTGAACTAAATATGATTAGATTCGAGTGGGTTTGAGGTGAATTCTAAAGGAAAAAATGTACTTGAGGGGTGAGTGGCCTGCGAAATTAAGGTAAGTGTTTGGTCTAACCTTGACTTGTGGGATTAGGAATCTCCGACTTAATTGCTATGTGAAAATTCATGTATGTGGAGTATAGGTGAGGTGGAGAGTACCTATGCGCCACCAAATTATCTGTTTAACATGTTTCCTTCCCCATTTTCAATTTATTATATTCTAGTCTTAACTGTTTTACGATTTTTTATGCTTCCATGTCTATTTATTTTCTATCTAATTGTTTTGTTAGATATTGTTTCACCTATTTGAAAGTATTAATTGTTATTTAGCTTCATTGTGGTACATTAATGGTTGAGCTGGTTGTCATTGTTTCATGATACATTCCGGTTGGTTTCGCTGTGTAGTAATAATTGGTGAAGTTTCTTAATTGTACAACTTTCCTTTTATATTGGTTGAGACATAAAATGCTATGAGGGATTTTGATCTAAACTGTTGTCTGGTGGGAGCGGGTTGCACGCCGCAATAAGGAGTAATAAGGGTGGACAGGTGGGATCGGGTTGCATGCCGCAACATGAGAAATAATGGCGATGTGTATATATATATATATATATTGATGAGTATTAAGGGTGGACAAGTGGAATCGGGTTGAACGCCGCAACAAGGAGTAATAAGGTAGAAGGTTCATGTTGTTACTGGTTATATGAAGGAAATGGGAATACCCACTGTTCTATTTTGTTGTTTCCATATTCTGCTCTTACCGTTATTTAAATTGTAACATGAAAATTCTCGTAAGGACTAGTTATAGCTGAGATCTGGAAAGATAGCTGAGTTATTTATTTGTTTATTTATTGCAAGTTACTGTTTCATTTAGTTTAGTATTTCATTTTTGCTTTATTAGACACTATATACGGGTTATATTATAAATTCCCCGCCGTAGCCTCGTCACTACCTCGTCGAGGTTAGGCTTGGCACTTACCAGTACATGGGGTCTGTTGTACTGATACTACACTCTGCACTTCTTGTGCAGATCCAGGTTCCGGTTAGAGTTGATTTTGAGTAGTAGCTGATTGTTCGCACGGAGACACGAGGTAAATCTGCTGACGTCCGCAGATTCCTGGAGTCTTCTCCATATTATTTATTTATTGTTTTATTTAATTCAAAACAGTCATATATTTTCTTTGAGCCAAATACTTGTAGTAAATTCTTAGTAGTTCGTGAATTGCGACTCCAAACCCTGGGTAACTAAATATTAGCATTAGTTTCGTGATATCATTTTATTACTTCATAAGTTATTTTGGTATCATTTATTGGATAGTATTATACTTCTCATATGTTTTTAATTGTTTTAAATGTGTAACCCTCTGATTTTGTCTTGCCTAGCAAGAATAGCTTTAGGCGCCATCACGATCCCAACGGTGGGAAATATGGGTCGTGATAATTACCCTTAGCAACCAACCTTTCTTTATAACGGTCTATGTTTCATTGCCTCACGCCATTTTATCAACAAATGGAGAGAAAATAACTTGAGCATATGATAAAGGATCAGTCAGCTCTCCAGTATCACTAAGATTTTCAGTCACATACACGATAAAATCATCAAAGATGGCAGACCTTCTTTCTCTTTGTGACCTGTGGAGTGGTTCATTGTGTATATTTTTCTCAGGAATTATAGGATCTGCGTCGTTGTTCCCTTGATTGTTCCCCTCATGAATAGGTTGGTTTATCACCTTTTCATGTACAACAGGTACATGAACAATGACTTCCTTCTCTTTCAATACAATTTTCTTACCACATGAACAATCACAATCACAAACATCAATCTCAAGAAATTTTGCATTAATAGACTCAACGATTCTCGTGCCACGCCCAGGACAGAAAAACCTAAAATCTTTAGAGTGATCAGGATAGCCTATAAAGAAACGACTGGTAGTTTTGGGATCAATTTTCTTTTCTGTGGGTGAATAAATACGAACTTCAGCTGGATATCCCCAAATGTGAAAATGATTCAAGCTAGGTCTTCGGTTTGTCCATAGTTCAAAGGGAGTTTTCAAGACAGATTTTGTAGGAACTCTATTCAACATATAACTAGTTATTTTTAATGCTTCACCCCAAAGATACTCAGGTAGCCTAGTCCTTGACATCATACTTCTCACAATTTCCATGAGAGTACGATTCCGCCTTTCAGCCACACCATTCTGTTCAGGAGTACCTGGCATGGTATATTGTGCTACTATCACACATTCTTGCAAAAATAAAGCAAAAGGCCCCATACATTGACCAGACTCATCATATTTTCCATAATACTATCACCACGGTCAGACCTCACTATCTTAATAATAGACTTCCCAAGTTGTTTTTCAACTTCAATCTTATTAATTCTAAACTTATCAAGTACTTCAGATTTTTCTTTTAAAAGATATATATAACAGTATCTTGAAAAGTCATCAATAAAAGTAATAAAACACTTATGATTGGTGAAAGTAGGTACATAAGATCCACTAATATCAGTATAAATAATTTCTAAGAGTTCAGAGCTCCTAGTGGAACCCTTTCTCTTAACCTTGGTCATTTTACCCTTAACACAATCCACGCAAGTTTCAAAATCTTTTGGATCAAGAACAGGTAAAATATTTTCCTTTACCAATCGTTCAATTCTTTCTTTAGAAATATGACATGGACGCCTATGGCATAACAAGTAAGATGTTTTACTCATAGCAGACCTTATGTACCTTTTGTGGGCAACATTTTCAACATACATTGCAGAAAAAATTTATTCAACACATTCAAGCGATATAGACCATTGCATTAAAAGGCATCAACAACAAAATGTGAATCATACAAAATTTTAATAAATACCATTATTTTGTTGAAATGAATAACCAGTTTTGTCTAAAAGTGAGACTGAAACTAATTTCCGTCTCATACACGGTACAAAAACAGTATTTTCTAGACGAATACTAAAATTATTTTTAAAAGCTAAAATAGATGTCCCTATAAACTCTACTTTTGCTTTGAGTCAATTGCCCATAACGACACTGACTTCATCCTCTTTTGGCTCCCGTCTTCTTATTAGATCCTGCAAGCCATTAGTTACATGAACAGTTGCACCACTATCCATCCACCAAGAATTTAAAGGAACATGAACAAGACTAATTTCAAAGCAGGCAAAAGCTAAAAGATTTCCTGATTTCTTTTTCAGAGGAAAACCAGCTTTCTTATGACCTACTTGTTTGCAATTCTAGCACTTGATTTATTTCTTAATTACAACATGAGGACCAATAGGATTATGAGACTGACCTTGTTTAACACCAGGCTTATTAGTATGACCACTAATACCACCTGGACAATGAGACTGGACATGTTTCTTTTTATGGAATTTGGGTCCACCTTTTCTTTTATAAGAGGGATAATCAGCTGATCTAGACGAACTAACAAAGTTCACTATACCCTCAACTTTTTCCTTTTGGATCCTCCCCTCCTCTACCACACAAACAGTAATAAGCTCATCAACACTCCACTTATCTTTTTGCGCATTATATGTCGTCTTAAGCTGGTTAAATTGCCCAGGAAGGGACCTTAGGGATTGGTGAACAAGAAAATCATCGGTAATGGTTATACCTAAATTATTCAGTTTGGTAGCAATATAACCAATTTCATAATATGATCACGGACACTACGTACAAGGTCATACTTTATGGTACAGGGAATCAATCAGGTTACCTATCTCAGCTTTGTCAGATTCAAGGAATTTCTATCCAATGACACTCAAGAAATCTTTTGCATTTCCATTATCCTTAATTGCACCCTTTATGTGATCAGAAATGGATTTCTTCATGATCATAAGGCTCAATTTGTTAGCCTTCATCCATTTCTCATACTTAGCCTTTTCATCAATAGTATTAGTAGTTGTAGGTTCAGTGGGTTTCTGTTCAGTCAATGCAAAGTCCAAGTCCATCAGACCTAACACTATTTCAACATCCTGTTTCCACTTCTTGTAGCTGCTACTAGTCAGAGTTTTAATAGAATTCAACTGAGTAGTCATGTTGTTAACAACTGTATAAACGAACAACACAAAAATTAGATAAAATTATGGGCAGGAGTATATAAACCAAAAGAGTCAAAGACATCCATTACACCCCTCATTTGGGTAGAAGATGCAACTGTCTCCTCTTTTAAAAATCAAGGAGTCCAAGGCGTTCATTGTATCCCCACCTTTAGGCAAGAGATACAAAACCCCATCCCCCTAATACCCAAGAGTACAAGGCATACATTGTGTCCTTCCTTTAGGTAAGAGACACAAAACCTCCTCTTACATAAAAGGTAAGTGTAGTATAAAGATAGTAGAGGTTGAGTTGGATCTGTACTTTTATTGGGATTGTTGAGTGTTGAGAGATTTGAATACAGGAACGAGAGCCATTCTCGTACCTTTGAGACAGTTTGTTCTTCGATGATGATATGTTGTTTCCTTTTTCAAACTTTCATTTCCAAAAGATGAGTTACGTGACCTTCTGATAATTCCATAGCCGACAACACTACCTTTTGTCTCATCGGTTCATGCGGCTCAGGTCTCAATTGCTTAAGGGGTCCAGGTATGTTAAGGCTATCCCTTCGTTCTTTTGGCATGTTAAGGATGTTTATGTTATTCATTCTTGTAAAATGATATTCAATCATGTCTAAGTATGTTCCTAAGTCTCTATTGAGGTATATGGTAAAGATATTAATGGTTATAATATAGTGATACATGTACATGCAACTTCATGCATTTACCATCCTGCTATGGCCGGTCGGGCAGTTACCACCGGTTGGGCAGTTATGTATCATTATTTACCATCGGTTGGGAATACATGCATATTCATTTACCATCGAGCTACAGCCGATCGGGCAGTCATGCATTTACCATCGAGTTACAGATGGTTGAGTAGTTATACATTTACCACCGAGCTACGATCGATCGGGCAGTCATGCATTTACCACCGTGCTACGGCCGGTCGGGCAGTTACCACTTATCAATTGGGCAGTCATGCATCATACGATATGGATAATAGAAACAGTCTCAAAGAGAAACATTATATATATAAGTATAATAAGTATGCATATATGGTGTCACTTCAGAGACTCAAGTTGATTCTTATATGTCTTTAAAGTAATGTGGACTTATTGTTATGTTTCAGTTCCGCCTTACATACTCAGTACATTATTCGTACTGACGTCCTTTTGTTGGGGACGCTGCATTCATTCTTGCATGTATAGATAATCAGCAAAGGATCAGTAAGACTCCACCTCATTCGGAGTGCAGCCGAGTCTATGAGTCATCGTGTCAGAGTTTTGCTAAAGACTTATGGTTAGGTCGGTACCCTGTCCCATTTGATGTCAAATAATATTAGAGGCTTTGTAGACAGAGGTTCATTTTGTATGGTATGTCAGAGGCCTTGACGGACCATATGTATTCATGTTTTAAGAAAAATGGTTCAGTGATACAGTGTTTTCCCACGTACAGTTATACATTATGAGTTGTGGCCATGTAGGCCCCTGATAGTCACGAAAGGAATGAGTTCAGCTAACTCGACCTATGTATGTTCTAGTTTTGGTCGAATGATCATGAGTTACAGAGTGGTTCGCTCGGGCCAGTATGGCACCGGGTGCCAGCCACGCCTCCCCAGGTTTGGGGCGTGACAAAGTGGTATCAGAGTGGGTCATGTCCTAGGGAGTATACAAAGACGTGCCTAGTAGAGTCTCACTTATGTGTGTGTTGCGGGCCACATTTATAATTGAGAGGCTATAGGGAATTTAGGAAATGTTACCCTTCTTTTATTTCCATATCGTGCCATAGAGTTGAGTCGTAAGAAGTCAGTATGAAGCTTTCGCCAGATTTTGTATGCACCAGAGGTGCAGGTATTACAGTAGAGCTTTAAGGCGTAATATGGAAGGGAGTTTATGAAATAAATAGAAGATACTATGCAAGATTGAAAGGTAAGTAAGGTAAAGGTGAAGAAGATATGAGATATTCAAGTAAAAGAGATTGTGAATAGTCGAGACTTCAGATAGAGGTTGGGTTTTAGTTTAGTTACAGAGGAGACCCTAGAGAAACTTTTTTGTAAATCTCTAAGAGTTAACATTCGAGGATGAATGTTTTAAAGGGGGGAAGGATGTTACATCCCGTAATTTAATATTAGAATTAGTCGTAGTAATCCATATGAGCTTGAAGGGATTAAGACCATTCATGAGATTATAGAGGATTTGTAACTATGTTATTGTAAGTTTAACAACATTGATACCGTCAGATAGTATGTTAATGTGGTATTTTCTTTTAACTGGAGTATTTTAGTATAAGTTTTATAAGTATAATATTGGATAGTATCGTTATTACTGTTTTTGAATATGGTAAATTATACACATAACATAAGAAAGTTTATGAGATTTTCTTTATTGTAAAGATATAAATTATTTTCTCACATCAAAAGAAGATTATCTTTTTACCATTTTAAGAATTACGTGTACGAGAATTTTTACTCTTTATATGAGATTCGAAAAATTATAAGTTCGAGAAAATATATGTATTTTTTAATAAAAATAATAGTATATGTATTTATTTTATGTGGTACCATATGACCATGATAGTATGATGTATAAAGTATATCAAAAATAAGTAGAATTTTAAGTAATTTGAGATAATTCTTAATTATGCGGGTAATTGGTTAATTACCGGTTAACGGAACATTACCTAATTACCTAATAAGTGGATAAAGATTAAACTTTCTCACCCCCATCCCCACGTGGCAACAAGCCACATCCTAAAGAAATGACTCTTAGTCATTTCTTATTAGGTGGCAAACTAATGCGAAGTTTTACACATTCCTTTCATTCCTAATAATTTCCATATCAAAGACTCTACAATGAAATATGGAGAGAGTTAATTAGCCGATCCTCTCTTCAGCCGTTCTTAGTTTGAATCGTAATATCAAAATTTAAACTCTTAGACTTTATCTTTACTCTTTCTTTCTAAGTATATTTACTTATTTTTCTTGCCTTTAATATGTGAAGTATAAATTTGACCAAAATAAAAAGTAAGTGTAGTATAAAGGTAGTAGAGGTTGAAATGGATATGTAGTTTTATTGGGATTGTTGAGTGTTGAGAGATTTGAATACAGGAACGAGAGCCATTCTCATACCTTTGAGACAGTTTGTTCTTCGATGATGATATGTTGTTTCTTTTTTCAATTTCTCGTTGCCAAAAGATGAGTTACGTGACCTTCTGATAATTCCCTAGTCGACAACACTACCTTCTGTCTCACTGGTTCATGCGGCTCAAGTCTCAATTTCTTAAGGGGTCCAGGTATATTAAGGATATCCCTTCTTTCTTTTGGCATGATCCAAATGATGATACGTAAATGTAATGTTATTCCATAAGTGGTTCGACTCTTAAAAGTTAAGGATGTCTATGTTATTCATTCTTGTAAAATGATATTCAAGCATGTCTAAGTATGTTCCTAAATCTCTATTGAGGTATATGGTAAAGATTTTAATGGTTATAATATAGTGATACATGTACATGCATCTTCATGCATTTACCACCCTTCTACAGTCGGTCGGGGAGTTACCACCGGTTGAGCAGTTATGTATCATCATTTACCACCGGTTGGGAAGCCATACATATTTATTTACCACCGAGATACATCTGGTCGGACAGTCATGCATTTACCATCGAGCTACGGTCGGTTGGGAAGTTATACATTTACCACCGAGCTACGGCCGGTCGGGCAGTCATGCATTTACCACCGTGCTATGGCCGATCGGGCAGTTTACCACTTATCAGTTGGGCAGTCATGCAACGTACAATATGGATAATAGAAACAGTCTCAAAGAGAAGCATTATATATATAAGTATAAAAAGTATGCATATACGGTGTCACTTCAGAGACTCAAGTTGATTCTTATATGTCTTTAAAGTAATGTGGACTTATTGTTATATTTCAGTTCTACTTTACATACTCAGTACATTATTCGTACTGACGTCCTTTTGTTGGGGGCGATGCATTCATGCCTTCATGTATAGATAATCAGCAAAGGATCGGTAAGACTCCACCTCATTCGGAGTGCAGCCGAGTCTATGAGTCATCGTGTCAGAGTTTTGCTAAAGACTTATGGGTAGGCCGGTACCCTGTCACATTTGATGTCAAATAATATTAGAGGCTTTGTAGACAGAGGTTCATTTTGTACAGTATGTCAGAGGCCTTGACGACCCATATGTATTCATGTTTTAAGCAAAATGGTTTAGTGATATAGTGTTTTTCCCACGTACAGTTGTACATTATGAGTTGTGGCCATGTAGGCCCCATATAGTCACGAAAGGAATGAGTTCAGCTAACTCGACCTATGTATGTTATAGTTTTGGTCGAATGATCATGAGTTACAGAGCGGTTCGCTCGGGCCAGTACGGCACCGGGTGCCAGCCACGCCTCCCAAGGTTTGGGGCGTGACATATACGACGCCGGAGTACAGAGAGATTCGCGTTTTAGTGGGACTGCGCCAAGAAGCTCTCTATGGGACCCACATAGGCGGTTTAGATATGTTGATATGTATAAGACGCCTCAACCCTGTTATAACTCGTTCATTTTTAGTATATTCAGACCCTAGACACCTAAAAACACTATCTCAAGGTTCTCTCATGATCCAAGACCCAAACAAAGGGAAAACAACACAAACCAAGTGTCGGAAATCCCCTCGCGCGAGTAAGTTTCTTGTTCTTCTTGTTGTTGCTGATTTTTGAGTGGTTTTAGCTTGTGTGGTAGGTTGTTTTAAGTGGTTTATGTTATTTATGTGCTTAATTGAGTTTATTTCATGTGTAGGTGAAGTGGAGATGGAAACGGGGCTAAAAG
>ML378347.1:0-13671 GCA_005239525.1 Nicotiana knightiana
TTCTAGCGCGTCGTACGCCGGTTTGAGACCTTGGGTAGCTTCACTTCAGGTATTACGACTTGTCCGTATGGTAGAATTTTGAATTTTTGAAAGTTCGGAGCTGATTTGGAAAAAAAAATCTCATTTCGGAAGCTATAAGCTGGAAGAGTTGACTAATGTTTGACTTTTAAGTAAACGACCTCGAAATCGGGATTTGAAAGTTCCAATAGGTTCGTATGATAATTTCGGAGTAGTGCATATGTCTGGATCGGGTTTTGGGCGACCTGGGAGCATTTCAGTGCTTATTATGGAAAGTTAGCATTTTGAAAAAATTTCATAAGTTTGGGTTGAAGTGTATTTTAATGTTATTGATGTCCGTTTGGGATTCCNGGGGTCGTTTGGAAAAAGCTGGAAGTTGAAGGTTTTTGGAAGTTTGATCAAGAATGGACTTTTTCATATCCGTGGTGATTCGTGCTTTAGTGTTGTTTGATGTGATTTGAGGCCTCGACTAAGTTCGTGATATGTTTTGAGACTTCTTGGTATGTTCGGACAGGGCGAGGGACTCGAGTGAATTTCGGAGTGGTTTCGGACCATTTCTAGGCATTTTGTAGCTGCTGATTTTTGGCTACAGCAGTGTGCTATGCAATCGTTGTGAATTAGCCGCGACGCGATGAGTAAAATGGGAGAAATTGGTCAGTGATTCGCGATCACGGAAGCCCTTTCACGATAGTGAAGAAGAAACTTTCTGCTGCGTTGGCCCGACTTTGAAAAATTATATCTCGCAACGTATAAGAAATTTGGAGATGATACAAAAATGAAAGTTGTAGCCATTTGTGTCCTGTTTTCAGAAAGTCAAACCAATTGGCATCTGGAGTTGTGTTGTAACGACCCGATCGGCCGTTTTACTTTCTAGAACCCCGTTCCCCTAAATAAGACTTCTCATACATGCTTTAATTGTTTTATGACTTGTGGGGATGGTTAGTTCAGGATTTGGAAGGGTTCGGGTTGAAATTAGAATACTTGGTTCCTTAAATTAGCCTTAAAAGTCTAAGTTTGACTTCAGCCAACATTTTGAGTAAACGACCTCAGAATCGGGATTTGACGATTCCAATAAGTTCATATGTTATTTTCGAACTTGGACGTATGCTCGGATCGGGTTTTGGATGACCCGGGAGTGTTTTGGCGCCTCATAGTGAAAGTTGGTTCTTGAAGGTTTTAGAAGTTCTTCAAATTTGGCTTGAAACGGGTTTTGGTGATATCGAGGTCCAAATGGAATTCCGAAAGCGGGAATAGTTCTATAATGTCATTTAAGACTTGCAACCAAAATTTAGGGTCATTCTGAGTAGTTTAAGTATGTTTCGGCGCATAGGGAGTAGAGTTGAAGAACTTGAAGTTCTTAAGTTTGATTCAATTGGTTTTGGGGTGTAATTCTTAGTTTTAATGTTGTTTCGGGCATTCCGAGAGTTTGAACGAGTCCGTTTAATGATTCCAAACTTGTTGGTATGTTCGAGCGGGGCCCCGGGGGCCCCGAGTGTCAATCAGAATCAGACTAAGTTGAGAATTTGGAGTAACCGCTGAAGCATAAGGTCTATCATAATACCTGCACTTCGCCAGCCGCAGGTGCGAGCTCGCAGGTGCAAGCCAAGCCTCGCAGAAGCGGCCAAGGGAGGGCAGCCTAGGTTCCGTAGGTGCGGCCCATCCTCCACAGAAGCGAGACCGCAGAAGCGACGCCAGCCGGCCCAGGGGATTTTCGCAGAAGCGGACCTTTGTCCGCAGAAGTGAGGGCACAGGTACGGCCCCATGACCGCAGGTGCGGAAATCGCTGGAGGTATTGAACCTCATTTAATACGGACAAGGGCTATTTTTATCACATTTTCTTCCACTCTTGGGAGATTTGAGAGCCTTTAAGGAGGAGATTTCGACCTAGCTTTGTGAGGTAAGTAATTTCTACTTGATGTGAGTTTAATACATAGATTATGGGTAGATTTCAATATGAAAATTGGTAGAAATCATGGGTTTAGATGAAAAACCTAGGGTTTAATAAAAATGAGATTTTACCACGAAAAAGATCATGTAACTTAGTGAAATTCATATATTTATGTTCCTTAGGTTATGGGTAGCAACTTTCTTCAAAAATTTCCGGAATCCGGGTATGTGGGTCCGGGGCGAATTTTAGGAATCTTGCATTTTGGGTTGGGTAATCACTTTAATAGTGGGGATATGAACTTTTGAGCATAGATTGATTAATTTATGTCATGTTTGACTAGTTTTGAGTCGTTTGGTACCAAATTTAGAGATTTGATCGCATTCCGGAATTGGGAATTAGGCATGAGACAAGGTAAGTCTCTTTTCTAACATTGTATGAGGGAATTTACCCCATAGGTGAACTTGATTAGTATGTGTTGTTATTGGGGGGGGGGGATACATACGCATGAAGTGACGATAGTCCGTACGTCGCTATTATTCATGTTTATGTCCCGGTAGTTTTAGGTTTACACCATGCTATGTGGACACCGTTATTTGATTATGTTTGTTAATTGTGTCAAATGGAACTAAGTTGAGGATTTTTAAGAATTTAAAGGCTTCAAGTTGAATTGTCTTTATTTTAAAAAGAATCAAGAAAAGGTTATGATTTATTGATAAATTTATATTTGACCGCGTCGTAAGTATATTCCGTGAGTGGGGTAATTCTTTCCCCTACTCTCATGTGAGCGGGTCGTTCGCCTCGGCAGGTTAATAGATGCATCTATGCTTCGTGTCATTTGACCCTTGGCAGTGCACAGTTTACATTTATGTTGGATCGGTCCGAAAGTCTTCGGCGGAATTTGGTACGTGATAATAGAACGGAAAGTCCATTTTATAATTGGTATAGATTCATTATCTGAGAGATTATTTGTTTTTAATGAGGGAAGTGATTGGGTTTTTAAATATGGCGAAGAATTTTTCAGTTATTTCTTGTTCTGGATTTTAGTGTTACCTTTACATATCATGTTTAATTAGAATTTCATATTATCATATTGTTGGCCCTTAGTAAGTGTCGGAGCCGACCCCTCGTCACTACTTCTTCGAAGTTAGACTAGATACTTATTGGGAACATATTATTTATGTACTCATGCCATACTTCTATACTTAATTATACAGCATTTAAGGCAGGTGCATCTGGTTACCAGTCTGGTGTGTAGATTTGATCCCCACTTCGAGACTTCATTGTGAGTTGTCTTCTGAGTCGCTCTGCAATAGTTGGAGTCTTCTTTATGTTATATTTTTCTGTCTATTTCCTTTCAGACAGTATGCTAGTATTCTTTTATATATTCTACTAGATTTCCCACATACTTGTGACACCAGGTCTCGGCACACACACTAGTATATTCTACTTATGATTTTTGATTTGTTTACATGATTACAATTTGTACTCATTTGCTTCCGTTTAATTATGTTCCAATTGTAAATTTCTAAAAAGAAAAATTAAACAAATGAGAAAGTGTTATCCACTTAGTAACCTATTTAAAAAGAAAACCACTAGCTTAATCAGTGTTGGCTTGTCTAACAACAGTGTTGGACGCCATCACGGCCTATAATGGAATTGGGTCGTGACATGCATAAAAAAGTTATGGTTGGTACACTACAGGCTGTCCGGGAAGATGTTTGGAAATCGCAAAGAAGAAATTTGTGTTGCGTAGGGCTGACTTTGGCAGCTTGTATATAGAAATATATAAGGAATTGGGATATGACCAAAACATGAAAATTGTAGACCTTGGTGTCTACTTTTCAGAAAGTTAAATTATTTGTTATTTAAAATTTTGTACAAAAAGTTATGACCATTATACTAGAGGATATCCGGAAGAGTTGGAGAAGGTTGTTGGAAAATGTTTTTCTTCGCGATCGCGGGAGAATGGCCGCGATCGCATAGAGTAATAAAATGCTGGAAAAATTTCGTGCTTCGCGATCGCGGGAGTTTGGCAGCGATCGCATAAGGTAAATGACTGGGGTAAGTGATCCTTATTCTATATTGATTATTTTCATGATTCCATACTTAATTATATCATGAATCTGTGGATTAATGGAAGAAAAATCATATTTTTATAAAATCTTCCAAAAATGTGAAATGAAGATTTGAAAGGCAATCCGATGTCAGAATTTGATAATTTTTGTATGGCTGGACTCGTCTCGTAATGGGTTGTCAGATTTTGTTAGTTTCGTCGGGTTTCGAGACGTGTGCCACACTTCTAACTTTTTGAGCGGAGTTGGGAATTTCTATAAATTGTTAAATTTCACGCATTGGAGTATATTTTTTATTGTTTTGCACGTTGTTTGACTAGTTTCGGATTGAACAGCACCAAGTTGGGGAATTAGAGCAAAATTGTGACCGGAAAGTAGTATTTAAGACGAGGTAAGTCTTTTTTCTAACCTTGTACTAGGGAATTAACCCCATAGGCTAATTGATTTAATATGTGCTTCTATTTGTGGGGGCTACGTACGCACGAGGTGAGGAGAGTCCGTACGTAGCTACTAATTATACTTATGTCCGGGTAGTATATGACTTAAATCATGTTATACTTGTGATGTTTGCAACCTACTTGTTAATTTAATTACTTAACTCATATTGAAACTTGATAAAGGAATTGTACAATGTTAAACTTCATTTACATGAGTTTTTGACGAGTCACTTGACCGTTAATGAGAATTGGTATTTCGTAGGATATTAGCCTCTTAATAAATCTTGAATCGATTGTTTTAATATATTTTTCTCTTCTTGTGGAGCGGTCCAAACACCTCGGTTGAAAATAGATGCATCTATGGTTCGTGTTATTCAACCCTCGGCAGTGCAGTTTATATATTTGTATGTTGGATCGAGCCGTGCGACCTCGGCATAATTCGTACGTAATAATTCTTGGAGTGAAATTATAATTTATATTGTTTCATTGGCTTGAGAGATAAAATCTATTAAATAATGGAAATTAATTTTGGATTTACTTTTTAGGGAAATAATTGTTTGTTTATTTCTTATTATTGAGTTTTCAGCTATATTTATCTAATCCATGTTTAATTGTAATATCGGTTGTAACAATCCGACCGGGTGTTTTGAGCTCCAATGCATAGTTCAGCAGTTTGAGGTCTTGAGTAGCTTCACTTCATGTATCATGACTTGTACGTGTGGTCCGAATCGAGTTTCAGGAAGTTCGGAGTTGTTTCGGAAGGAAAATTCTCAATTCGGAAGCTTTAATTTAGAAGAGTTGATCATTGTTTGATTAAATGACATCGAAATCGGGATTAGAAGGTTCCAATATGTTCGTATGATGATTTCGAACTTGGACGTGTGTTCGGGTTGAGCATCGGGTGGCCCGGGAGAATTTCGGCGCTTATTGTGAAAAGTTAACATTTTTAAGATTTTAGAAATTCCTTTGTTTGATTTGAAGTGGACTTTAGTGTTAATGATGTCCGTTTGGGATTATGAGCCTTAGAATAGATTCATATTGAGATTTATGAATTGTGCGCAAAGTTTGGCGTCATCCCGGAATGACTAAGTGTGATTCTGACGCGTTCGTCGAAGTTTGAATGTTTGAAAGTTAAAAGAAGGATATGATCTTCGATTAATGGTTTTGATATTTTTTGGTGTGATTTGAGGTCTCAAGTAGGTTTGTTTTATGTTTTGGGATTGTTTTGTGTAACTGGACGGGGTCCGAGGGCCTTGAATGTCTTTCGGATATGTTTGGATTGTATCGCGCTCTTATTTGATGTTTCAACATCATTTCTTTGGATATAAAGGGTACCATATTGATCAAATGACCATTGATTTGTGATTGGATTGAACCACTAGATCTGTATCGTAATTATGGAAACAAAGCAACAAGAATCGTCAAATTCTGAGGTCGTATGAGAGAGTTATGCCCATTTTCATGTCAGTAAAGATTGTTGGTTTCTGGTGTGGACTTTGTTCGTTGCGAACGTGAGGGAGGTACTGCGAAAACGAAGAAGGAAATTTAGGTTGACCTATCAATGTGAAAAGTTGCTCTTTGCGAGCGCGAAGAACAAAAATTGCGTGGACAATGTTTTAAATGAATAGACCGAACATTTTAGTATTTTGAGCATATCTTGAGTTCTAGAGCTCCGTTTGAGGTGATTTTTGTGGTGTTGTTCTCGTATCAACAAGGGGGTAAATATCTTACCTTTATTTTGTTGTTTACCATGATTTTTTTTTGGTTATTGTTTTTATCTATGTTTGGATTGTAAAAAATTGGGATTTTGAGCCCCAAAGTTATGAGATGGAAAATCCTTGATTTGAGAGTCAATTCAGGGATGAAATTTGATTATTTTCAAAATATATACTATATAAGTTATGGGTAATAACTATTTTTGATCATTTTCAGAATCCGGCATGTGGGCCCGAGGGTTGACTTTATTGACTTTTCGAGCAGAGTTGGGAATTATTATAAATTGATTAATTATGGGTATTAGAGTATATTTTTATTGGTTTGCATATTTTTTGACTAGTTTTGGATTGACGGGCATCGGCTTGAGGTGTTAGAGGGGTTTTGGAGTCGGTTATGGAACTTCAGAGCGAGGTAAGTCTCCTGTCTAACCCTGTGAGGGAGAATTTACCCCATAGGTGTTATATTTTTATGTGTTACATGTTGTGGGAACTACACATGTATGAGGTGACGAGTGTCCATGCGTATGCTAGAATTCCTAATTATGTTCGGGTAGACGTAGGTCCATGTCATGGTATAATTGTACTATTTGAGTTATCTCTGCTTGTTTAATTCCTTTATTTCTCATTACGACTTGAGACTAGACTTTCATAGAGTGATAGACTTGTTATTGTATAGATTTGACGGGCTTCATGATTAGCCGCGGAATAATTGTACTCTCCTTAAGAATTTCTCTCGCGTTGTGCTTGTGCATCAAAAAGCTTCCTTATAGTTCATAACTCACACGTTTATTCGTAAGTGGGGTCAAGGACTCGTCAAAGCTTCTTATTCTAATGGGATCGGATCGTTCGCCTCGGCGGTGTAATAGATACATCTATGGTTCGTGTCGTTCGAACCCCGACAATGCGCATATTTATGGGATCGGGGTGTTCGCCTCGGCATGATTATGTACCACACTCTCATGGGAGTGGGCCATTTGCCTCGGCAATATAATAGATGTTTTATGGTTATGTACTAGATTATGATGGGATCGGACCGTATGCCTCGGCATTTCTATAAAATACTCCTATGGAATCATGCGTAATATTTGTCAAGAGGCCAGTGCATTTGGGAATTTTGCTGATTTGAATTGTGACAATCTATCTAGTGAGGTATGTTCTATATATATATATATATATTCGGTTGAGGAGGTAACTGTTAATCGAGAGTTTGAGTTTGCGGTTGAGAGGAGGATTGTACCACGTATTTACACTTGTTTATTTCGTTTGTTACTATGCCCCATATTTTTTTACTTCTTACTGTATCTGTCTTATTGGACTACTAGTAAATATCATGTCGACCCCTCGCCACTACTTCTCTGGGGTTAAGCTAAATACTTACTGGGTACGCGTTGATTACGTACTCATGATGCACTTATTGCACTTATTGTTCAGGTATACATATATGTTTCGGTGGTCCTCTAGGTGTATAGGCGCGGTTGTTGTGGGGACTTTACAGTGAGCTGCACTTCCTTGATACGATCTGCAGCATACAGAGTCTCCATTAGAGTTATTTATATTCCCCGTATAACTTGTATTTCATACGGATGTTGTATTATCATATTACTTATTAATAGACGCTCATGCACTTTTGACACCGGGTCAGAGTTATTTATATTCCCCGTCTAACCAGTAGTTCATACGGATGTTGTATTATCATTTTACTTATTAATAGATGCTCATGCACTTTTGACATCGGGTTTTGGGGGTTCTTACGGGTTGTTCATTATTGTTGTTCGTGTAATTATTATCATATACCCTATAAATTCTATTTCATACTATTTACTTAATGAAAATTATGATTTTAAATAGTAAAATAAGTTATTAAGTTAATCATTCACCGTTGGCTTGCCTGACAGCGGTGTTAGGCATCATCACGACCTTTAGTGGATTTTGGGTCGTGATAACTTTGTATTAGAGCACTAGGTTCACTTAGGTCTCACGATTCATGAGCAAGTATGGTAGAGTCTTGTGGATCAGTACGGACACTTCTGTACTTATCTTCGAGAGGCTACATGGATGTTAGGAGCACTTTCCTTCTTGATTCCTCATCGTGCAATTTGATTCCTTTGAGGCGTATACCCTCATTTCCTTCCTACTCAATGTTATGCAACATGAAGCGCTTGATATCAATTGGGAATCGAGGAGTTCTACTGGTACTGCAGACGTGGTGCAGGATGTTTTTCCCTGCGTATTCGGGCAGGCTATTATCGTCGCCTTTCGGAATGACGTTATGTCGTTTAGCTCAGTATTTGTATCTTCCATGGTTTTGAGGCTATGCACAGATTATTATAATGTTCATGCATTGTTATCTCACAATGTTGGTGTAATGGAAGGGCGCTTGTTTACGTGTCGAGGCAATGAATGACTCGAAAAGAGTAATTCTCAGTGCATGGTTTAGAGGTTCGACATTTTATTCCAGCGGAGAAAGGAAATCGATCTGTGGATGTTAAGGCTTTGGTTAATGGAGTAACGAGACTTGATATTTTCGAGCGTGGTGAAATTCTCGTTTATTATATGTAGTTTTCTTCCTTGTTTGAACGCATTAAGGCTCGCCGGTGTTATGGTTTTCTTGATTTTCCTTCGGGGCAAGGTGTTTTTGAAATGGTGCCTGAGAAGCAGTTGTCAGAGATTGTGGTGTATGGCCGTTTTAGAGTCGAATCGGTGCTTCTAATGCTGATAGCTCAGAAAGATGATCTTCGAAGAGGCTTGGAGTTGGTAGCAATTTATTAGTTCAGGTGCTACAGAGGTGGATTTTGATTTGAGGCAGCATTTGGGTAGCGAAGGATGAGGAAGGACATGGTGGGAGGTGTCTTGCAGTAGTTGAATTGCTAGCAGGTCAAGCACGAAAGAAGAGGTAGAGAAGTTACTTAAAGAATGTGGTTTAATCGAAGTGGGAGTGGCAGAGTAGCATATGGATTATGTGGTAGGAAGCCACTTATATGAAAAAATTTAGAGCAATTTGGGAATTATGGTATGGATTGTATTTGGGATGGTGGCTACTGTGCTGAGGAACATTGAATATGGTAGAAAGGAGTTTTCTTGAAATAAAGGGGGTGTGAAAAACTTGATTGTCGTTGGGATGCAACATGACTTCGAGTTTAGAATGTAATGTTGGACTTTCGGTTGATGTCGATAGGGAAGGGACAGACTTTTACAACTGGTGGACGAGCATGGGCTCAGGAGGGGTTTACTGATTTTGTGTTAGTCGTACCCTGTTCAGCGTCATTGGGAGATGTCGGTAGGGAATCCCACAGGTGGGCTATCTCCTGTGTGCAGGTTGGCGGTTGCGTAATTTTGATGAATTTTCTATGAAGAGTTCTACTTACTACCCGGTAGAAGGTCGAGTACGCGATTGTGGCTAATAATTCGCAATGTTCATGAAAAGTTTAACAAGAAACTACGAGAAATTTTTCAGGTTGAAGGTGTGAGATCATGGTAATTAAGACGGAGGAATCTTTGTGGGCTCTACATTTATGTTAGGGTAGCTTAAAGCTAAGTGGGGGAGCCCACCGTCTACGATTGGATCGTGTGTTTATCTGCTTGTGCGGTGTTTGGTTATTGGTGCATTGGTGGATTATTTATGACTAAGAAAAGAAAACATGAGTAACTCGAGCGGAGAACTAGTTAAATGTGTGCTATATTTTTCCTTATTGGTTTATGTGCAGGTTTTGGGAAAACTCAGAGTTTATGCATCTTGTGGATGTGATGTACAAGGAAAAGAATTAAGCAGATTGCTTCTTTGAGAGGGTGTTCATGTGCTAGCAGAGAGTTGGAGTTTGGTTATATTCGGGACCAGGTCAGAGTGGGTGACTCTCTACAACGATCCTAGTGGGTTCAAGAATTTAAGGTGCAATGTCTAAGGATTTTGGGGTTCATTATGTGACTGAATACCGGGATTTTGTAGTAGAGTGTGAGGAATACTTGGGAAATTTCTATGTTATCATCGGATCTTTCGAGCAATATTGGAGAAACGGGAGAAGATAACTTCGAATTCGCAGAAGATTTAATCAGTGCAGGTGCATCAGTTGGAGATACTATGGAGTGCACGATGAGGGCCTAGGACACCTTTATATGCTAGCTCGTAATTCCTTTTCAAAAGCTAACCTTCTTTACTGTTTTTCTAAACATCTATATGTTTAAAACTTAAATCCCCTTTTATTTGAGCCTTTACTTGTTATTTTCTGATTGTACAAATCCACGAAACCATTTGGCCGGGAACCACACTTGTGGATCCTGAGGGGTGCCTAACACCTTCCCCTTAGGATAATTTCAATCCCTTACCCAAATCTCTGGTTAGAAATGTAGTTATAATTGAATCCCTTAGGCCCCCTAACGCACCGTTAAAATTGTTAGGTTGGGACTCTTTAAAATATGCAAACCCTTTTCCCAAAAGGAAAGAGGTGTCCCAACCAATGTCATAAACCCGATATTCCACGAGGAAAAAAGGGGGTGCGCCAAGTAAAAAGGGAGGATCTTCAGTATGGCTCGAACAAATGTGCTCACATGTGTTGTGGTGGCACGGGTAGGTGCACGGGGTGTTAAACAATGATTTTGGGAAACTCCAGAGTAGTTTTTGGCACGCTTGAGGATGAACGTATGTTTAAGTGGGGGGGAATGTAACGATCGACCGGTCGTTTACTCTTCATCTCAACGTTCAATGATTTGATTCCTTTAGTATCTTCACTTCATGTATCATGACTTGTAAGTGTGGTTGTAATCGAGTTTCGGGAAGTTCAGAGTTGTTTCGGAAGGAAAATTCTCAATTTGGAAGCTTTAAGTTAGAAGAATTTACTAAGGTTTGAATTTTGAGTAAACAACCTCGAAATCGGATTTAAGGTTCCAATAGGTTCGTATGATGATTTTGGACTTTCGCGTGTGTTCGAATTGAGCATCGGGTGGCCTGGAAGCATTTCGGCGCTTATTATGGAAAGTTGATATTTGGTGGGTTTTAGAAATTCCTAAGTTTGATTTGAAGTGGAATTTGGTGTTAATGATGTCTGTTTGGGATTCTGAGCCTTGGAATAGGTTCGTATTGTGATTTATGACTTATGCGCAAAGTTTGGCGTCATTCCTGAATGTTTAAGTGTGATTCTGACGCATTCATCGAAGTTTGAATATTTGAAAGTGAAAAGAAGGATTTGATCGTCTTACTCATGGTTTTGATGTTGTTTTGTGTGATTTGAGGCCTCGAGTAGTTTCGTGTTATGTTTTGGGACTGGTTTGTGTAATTGGACGGGGTACCGAGGGACTCGGGTGTGTTTCGGATGTGCTTAGATTGTATCGCTCTCTTATTTGATGTTTCAACGTTGTTTCTTTGGACATAAAGGGTACCATATTAAGAAAACAAATTTTTATTTCTGATTGGATTGAACCATTAGATCCGTATCATAATTACGGAACCATAGCAACAAGAATCGTCGAATTCTGAGGTCGTATGAGAGAGTTATGCCCATTTTCATGTCAGGAAAGATTGTTGGTTTCTGGTGCGAACTTTGATCTTCGCGAACGCGAGAGGTCCCGCGAACGCGAAGAAGGAAATTTTGGTTGAACGATCAACGCGAAAAATTGCTCTTCGCAAACGCAAAGAACAAAATCTCCTGGACAGTATTTTAAATGGACATACCGAACATTTTAGTATTTTGAGCATATCTTGAGTTCTAGATATCTGTTTCAGGTGATTTTCACCGCGTTGTTCTAGTCTCAACAAGGGGGTAAATATCTAACCTTTGATTTGATGTTTTCCATGATTGTTTTTGTTGGTTATTATTTTTATCTATGTTTGGATTGTAAAAGAATTAGGGTTTTGTGTCCCAAAGTTACGAGATGGAAAATCCTTGATTTGAAGGTCAATTCGTGGATGAAATTGGATGAATTTCGAAATATATACTATATAAGTTATGGTTAATAATTATTTTTGATAATTTTCAAAATTCGGGCACGTGGGCCCGAGAGTTGACTTTATTGACTTTTCGAGAGGAGTTGAGAATTGTTATAAATTGATTAATTATGGGTATTAGAGTATATTTTTATTGGTTCGCACATTGTTTGACTAGTTTTTTATAGACAGGCATCGGTTTGAGGTGTTAGAGAGGCTTTGGGGCCAGTTATGGAACTTCAGAGAGAGGTAAGTCTCTTGTCTAACCCTGTGAGGGAGAATTTACCACGTAGGTGTTATATTCTTATGTGTTACATGTTGTGGGAGCTACACACGTATGAGGTGACGAGTGTCTGTGCGTATGCTAGAATTCCTAATTATGTTTGGGTAGACATAGGTCCACGCCATGCTACAATTGTATTATTTGAGTTATCTTTGCTCGTTTAATTCCTTTATTTCGTATTACGACTTGAGACTAGACTTGCGTAGAGTGATAGACTTGTTATTGTATACATTTGACGTGCTTCATGCTTAGTCGCGGAATAATTGTACTCTCCTTAAGAATTTCTCTCGCATTATGTGTCTTCGTCAAAAATCTTCCTTATAGTTCATAACTCACACATTTATTCGTAAGTGGGGTCAACGACCCGTCAAAGCTTCTTATTCTAATGGAATCGGGTCGTTAATCTCGGCGGTGTAATAGATACATCTATAGTTCGTGTCATTCGACCCTCGGCAGTGCGCACATTTTATGGGATCGGTCTTTCGCCTTGGCATGATTATGTACCACACTCTCATGGGAGTGGGACGTTTGCCTCGGCAATATAATATGGTTATGTACCAGATTATGATGGGATCGGGTCGCATGCCTCGGCATTTCTATAAAATACTCCTATGAATCGTGCGTAATATTTGTCAAGAGGCAGTGCATTTGGGAATTTTGGTGATTTGAATTGTGAAAATCTATCTGTTGACCCAAGTCACTGCATAGTTTTGAAGATTGACAAATGTTTGATTAGTTGAACCAGGTCTATCAGAGCACACATATTTGACCTGACGCGTTGGCACACAAACCTTATATGCATAGGAGATGAATGCGAGTGTGAAGTATCAATGAACAAGGAGAGTGTCTCATAATGCGAAAAGGTTGCAAATTGATAAGAGAATAGAAGTTGAATTCAGCAAGGACAGTAACGAAGGAAGGAAGTTGAGTTTAATACGAACTCGTTCTCCCAGGTGGAATTGTACCAGAACTGAACGACAAACTCAACAACTGAATTTATAAATAATTGAAGTATTCTTGCTTGAATCGAGAATGCACAAGGGAAAAAGTGAATCAAGATTTGAAAGCAAAATTCCAAGATATTTTGCAAGCAGAATTATTGTGCGATACAAAGGCTACAGACCAGCTAGAAGAACCAGTTCCATCTGTTTGTCATTGAGTCTAGTTGGTTGTAGTAGGAGATTCGCTTTCATAGAAGCAATTGTAATAGGTACACATTGTTCAAGTTAGAGTTAACTTGAAGCTTGTAGAAATTAGCTAGAGGCTAGTTACTACGAAGGGATTAGAGTTAGTCCTAGGATTACAAAAGAGTTTATTTTGTAAGTCCGTTTGGCTCAGAGTTTT
>ML378347.1:15387-46008 GCA_005239525.1 Nicotiana knightiana
AACCAAAGAACATTGGGGAAGCCCTACAAGATGCTGATTGGGTAAATGCCATGCAAGAAGAGCTGAATTAGTTTGAAAGAAGTCAAGTATGGCACTTGGTACCCAGGCCACTAGACAGATCAGTGATTGGCACCAAGTGGGTCTTCAGTAACAAGCTCGATGAGGATTGAACTGTTATAAGGAATAAGGCAAGACTAGTTTTTCAAGGGTATAGTCAAGAAGAGGGAATTGACTATGATGAGACCTTTGCCACTTGTGGCAAGACTGGAGGCAATCAGACTTCTTATAGCATTTGCTGAATACATGGAATTCACTCTTCATCAGATGGATGTTAAGAGTGCCTTTCTCAATGGATCTGAAGGAAGATGTATTTGTCAAGCAACCTCTAGGTTTTGAAAGAAAGGAGTCACCTGACCACATATACAATCGACAAGGCTCTGTATGGTCTCAAACAAGCACCAAGAGCATGGTACAAACGATTATCAAAAATCCTACTAAAACATGGGTGCAAACGAGGCAAAATTGACAGTACCTTGTTCTTAAGGGAAAAGGGTAAGGATCTCCTGGTTGTGCAAATATACATGGATGATATTATATTTGGGGCGACTTCTGAAAAATTAAGCAAGGAATTTGCTATGCTTATGAGGAATAGGTTTGAGATGAGTATGATGGGTGAGCTAAACTTCTTCTTAGGCTTGCAAATCAAGTAAAACTCAAATGGAACAATGATCCACCAACAAAAGTATGTGAAATAATTGCTCAAGAAGTTTAAAATGGAAGACTCAAAGGAAATAGATACTCCCATAGCCACAGCTACAAAATTGGATGTGGATGAACCTGGTTCATCCGTTGATCAGAAGCTATACAGAGGGATGATTGGGTCTCTATTATATCTCACTGGCAGCAGACCTGATATTGTGTTCAGCATGGGACTGTGTGCTAGGTTTCAGGAAAATCCAAAGGAGTCCCACCTCACTGCAGTGAAGAGAATTTTGAGATATTTGAAAGGCACCACTGATTTGTGCCTTTGGTATCCTAAAGGTAGTAATTTCGACCTTGTAGGATATGTTGATGCTGATTATGCAGGTTTCCTGGTTGACAGGAAAAGTACTTCAGGTATGGCTCACTTTCTGGGTTCATGCCTTGTGTCTTGGGCTACCAAGAAACAAAATTCAGTAGCCTTGTCTACTGCTGAGGCTGAATATGTGGATGTAGCCTCCTGTTGTGCTCAGTTGCTATGGATCAAGCAACAACTCATGGACTTTGGTATAGATGTGGGATGCATTCCTATTTTCTGTGATAACACTAGTGCCATTAGTATGACGAAGAACCCGGTTCATCATAAGAGAACTAAGCACATAGATGTTAGGCACCACTTCCTGAGGGATAACTATGAAAAAGGAATGATCTCAATTGAATTTTGTGCTACTGATCAACAAATTGCAGATATCTTTACTAAAGCACTGAGTAGGGAGCATTTTGAGAGAAACAGGATTGAATTAGGGATGATTGAAATCACCTGATTGAAAATATATTTTTTTTTTTAAATGAAAAAAACAATTGGCTAGAAACACTAACATAGATAATCAATAAGTCTAATGATTGCTCAGCATCATGACTTTACTGTCATACTCTCTTTCCATGTATTAATATGATTCCCTAGTTGCTAAGGATATTTCTCTATCTTTGTAAATTGAGGCAAATTAAGGACTTTAACACGATGAACCTGGTTCATCTATGCTGTTTCATCCGACTGACAAGGTACGTGCTCATATCTATACAATTATTGAACTAATTACAGTCACACATGAGCAGGATTCTATCTATTTGGTTCATTTCAAATTCTTTGTACTAATCCCTAAATGAACCTGTTCCAAGAAGTCACATCAGTACTCAATTATCCTAGAGGTAGGGAACTCTTAACCGTCTAATCAATGACACTCCTACAACTATTAGACTTCCACTTGAATAAATGTCCTACCCGTTGTAAAATTAATAACCATATCTTATATAAGGGTCATCATTACTCTCCTCTTCATAAAGTAACCGTCGAACCTAGATCATTAGTCTTCAAACCCAAAACTGATCACTCTTTCTTTTCTTCCTAACAACACTCATAATCATGTCTTCACCACCATCTGCTTCTTCTTCTTCATCACCAAATCGTGATTATGATGGAGGGAACTATGAATCAGATTCAAATTCTCTATACAATTCTCAATCACCTGAAAGCCATCCTATTCCTGAAAACCCTCCTATTCCAGAACCTACATCTAGCCCTAACCCAACCCCTCGTGGTCGTCGTGTAAAGGTTCTTGCCAGAAAATTAGTGGCTTCTAAATCACGTGCAAAATTCTTGGAGGCAATTCTGCAGGCTGAAAAGGATAATAATTCTGAGTCATCAATTGAATCTTTTAAATCAGCCAACGAGGATGAAGCACCTGGTTCATCAAATTCTGAACAAGGTAATCTTGATCAAATTTCTGAGTCTGTTAATGCTAAGAATAGGTTTGTTCTGGTTTGGTCGGTAGTTGATGTTGAAGTGCCTAGTAGGAAAAGAAAATTGGAAAAATGTAAAGTTCTTGAGGTAAAGGGATTTGGGGAGGATAGTACTACATTGACTATTTGTGGTCCCATTCCTGAGAAGGTTGGAGAAGATGTCACAGAGTTAGGGGAAGTGTAGTCGAGGAAGCAGTGGCAGGTCTAGCAAGCTTAAAGAAAGGAGTAGATTAACCTGGTTCATCTGGGGACGAGACATTGGCTGACAGGCTAAGAAAACTGGGGGAGTCCTATAACCCCAAGAAAAGGAGGACTAAGAAGTCCAAGAAGGCTACTAACCTAGTTCCTTCTAAGAAGAGAAAAGATTTTGTAGATGTTGATGCTCCTGTTCCTAAGGTGCGTGATACACGTAGTGCTGTGAGAGAGGAACAAGAACTGTTTGAGAAGGCTCTACTTGAGAGCTAGAAAAAGAGAGCTGCAAAGGGAAAGGCTAAAGTAGGAGAGCCTGTGGAGACTGTTGTGGTTGAAGAGGATACAATGGACTTGGTCCATCATGAGGATCAGACTGCTCCTGTTGTGGTTGAGGCACCAAAATCAAAAAGGTATAAGGCTTCTTCAAAGAAGTCAGCTACAAGAACCGTTAAAAGGACCAGGTCCAAGGCAAGAAAAGTGAAGGTTGTTGAGAAAGATGATGATAAAGAGTGGAGTGGAGAAGATGAGGGGGAAGTTGGTGAGGTGACTACTGACAGAATCACCTTGTTTGGAAAAATAACAATTCTGAAGGGAAAGTTGTTGAAGGATCTTAAGGAACCTGGGATGAGATACCTGCTGGACACACTGGATGTTCAGGGGTGGAAGAACATGGTCCTTCACATGGAAGGAAGATTGGCTAGAGCTGAACTGGTGGAGTTCATGGGTAATGCAGTGGTCAAGGACGGCAGAGTCACTACCACAATCAAAGGAATTCAAGTCTCCTTTGATGCTAAAGAACTGGGAGAAATTCTGTAAATTCCTGTTGAGGGCTACGAAGATTACACTAGGCAAAGATGGCCTAGTTTGGATGGGATGGACTCAGCAATCAATATTACCAGATTCTTCAGTACAATGAAAGGGAAAATGAACCCAGGCCAGTCTACAAAAGTGAAATGAAGCTAGAACACAAGTTGATTTTCGAATTTGTCATCAAGTTCTTGCTGCCAAGACAAGAACGAAGGCACATAGCCAACTATATGGATCTGACCTTGATGGAATGTTTGTATAGGGGAAAGCAGATAAATTGGCCATCCTTCATCATCCAACTCTTGGACAGAATTGTGAATGGAACAAAAGCACATGCAATCCCATATGGCTTTATTCTGACAGTTGTGCTTGCTCATTTTGATGTTCCTGTGAAAAAGGCTGAGATGGCTATTGCCAAGGACTATTTTGGGAAGGATACTTTGCTGACTTGCGATTATACTGTCAATGTTCCTGCAGATGAACCTGGTTCATCTAGGAAGCAGCCTGTCAACAGCAAAGTTAGAACTCTGGTGCAGGAAAGCGAGATCAAGGATATGGAAATCCTTCATTTGAAATCTCGTTTGATTGAGGTTGAATCTGAGCGGGATGCTCTCAGGGCTGAATTAGAAAAAGAGAAGGAAAAGAACGAGGGTGTTCTTAATCAGATGCTTTCTCTTCTACAAACCAAGACCACAACCTCCTCTGCACCTTCCCATCCTTAGGCTGTCCAGAGCTACCAAAGCCCCTTTATAGACCAGTTGTTCTGTTTCTATTGTTTTATTTTGTTTTGCTCATGGTTATGGCAGTTTTTGTTTTGTTTGTATAGTGTTTGATGTACGTTCCTAATCAATGAATTTTTGTTGTTTTGTTATTGACTTGTCTCAATTTCTACAAATAAGATGGCAATGTAAGATTTATATACCCATATCAAATTGAAAAGCAACATTAAATTTGAAGAAACGACATATTAGAACTTTTTCTTTTTCTTTTTTTTTTTTTTTGGGGGGGGAGGGGGAGGGGGGTGGTTGCGCATGGAGGAGAGTTAAACCTAAAACGGCCTTTTTTCCATGGAAAATATAACTAGGGCGTAGCTTCAAATTCCCTCCAAAAATCACCACCATTATTATGAATTGTATTAGTAGCGGCAACATTGCTATCTTAGTTAATGGGACAAGAATGAACTATTTTTCCCCATCACGGAGTATCTGTCAAGGAGACCTTATGTCACCATATATCTTTATCCTGTGCAAGGAGCTATTCTCTACATATATTAATCATTAAGTAGACCTTCAACGATCGGATACCATCAACCTTAGTAAGAAGGGACCCCAACTATCCTATTATTTCTTTGCGACAATTTAACTTTTATGTCTGATGCTAATCAAAAATCGATACACTCCATTCACCATAGCCTAAGGTATTTCTGTCATCTTTCAGGGTAAAGAGTCGACCCTACCAAATCCAAAGCTATGTTCTCACCTCAATGCCATAAGGATACCAAGCAACTTGTTCTTCAACTCCTTAATATTAAAGCAACTGATAACTTTGGTAAATATCTAGGTTTTCTCATCCTTAATACTAACCCCAAGGCTTCTGACATCCAATTCATCGTTGATAACACGAAAAGTAGACTATCTAGTTAGAAATAAATTTTCTTACACCGACTGGAAGAGCCACTCATGCTAAGACAACTCTAAATGCAATCCCAGCATATGCCATGTAATACTTTCTTCTTCCAAAGACCATTTGTTACAATATTGACAAAATTCTAAGGGACTTTATCTGGGGTTCATTACCAGAGAAAAAGAAAGCCCATTATATTAGATGTAGTCATCCTACCAAAGAGCCAAGGTGGCCTGGGACTATGCAAAGCCCATGACAAAAATATTTCTCTTCTGACGAACCTCTCTTGGCGTCTCTTCCTACAACCCGATGCTCTTTTGGCACAAACCTTAATGAACAAATACACTTCGAACAGGAATACAACTTCTCACTCCTTCATCTGAAAAAATATTTTAAAAGGAGGTACTTATTACTCTAAGGGAATTGCTTGGATCCCTAGGACAAACTCCTCAATTGACCTATGGAATTCAAGATGGATTCCTCACTCCCCTTCACTCAGAACAATTGTCCATGGGCCCCTATAAACCATAATGAGGAGGGACTCAATCTCATGCACTTATGGAAGGGCAACGGTTGGGACTGGAAAAAAACTATCTCTCTAGTTTTCCCAAAAAACCACCCTCAAAGCCTTGGCCACTATTATCCCTAATATTACTGGTTATAAAGACATGCCCTAGCAGGCACTAAATGGCAATGGTATGTTCACAACCAAATTTGTATACTCCCTTATACACACCAGGCCTCCAATTCCCTATAACTTCAAATGGATTTGATCACTACATACTCTGGAAAAAATTAAATTATTCATCTGGTTATGTTCTCATAATAGATTTCCAACCAAAACATACCTCCACCACATAGGCTTAAATATAGAACGTATTTGCTCCATCTGCAACAACACGCAAGAAAACATCCATCGCATTTTTTTCGAGTGCCTATAGTAACGATGAAATTCTGGCTAGACATGGGCCTAAGCATCCAGATCTTTCCTTACCAACACCTCCACTGACTACAACTCCTAAAAGAATTGAATGTTTCTCTACAGAATAAACACCTTCAATGGCTTGACTTCCTTCCTTTTGCATTGTGGCATATTTGGTTAAATCGTAATCACAACTCCTTTGAAAACACGCGACAAACACTCCCCATCAATATCCCTATTATGGTGGCATTAGAATTTAAACACACCACATTCCCTAGAAAAAAGACCACATAGAAAAAGACAATCCACGTGAATTGGACTCACCCCATTGTTGGCTACTACAAACTAAATACGGATGGTGCATTCAACACTAATACAAACAGTGACGAAATTGGTGGAGTGATTAGAAACTCAAATGGAGATTGGGTAGAAATATTCCTATGCTATAAATCACACACATATGGAATTATTAGAATTACATCAAGGACTGCAACTAGTAGCAGACCACCACCACAGACTCATTGAAATCGAAACAGATTCCACTGAGGTCATACAACTACTCGAGCAACATAATCCTATTTATCAAACATTAGTTGATTCTTGCAGGTGCCTGTTGAAGAGGTTAGGGAATCCAGTGGTCCGGCATAATTTTCGTGAGGCAAATAATGCAGCCCACCTTTTGGCCAAAGAAGGTTCCAAGCAAACCATGCGAAATCAGTAATCAGTATTCCTGCATCCACCTACACCTGTATGGACCGATTTACAAGCTAATAAAGAGGCGATAATCACCAAAAATATAGTATCAGTATCTATGTATAATAACTTGGCACGTCTTGGAAACTTGAGTGTAGTAAATGTAGAAGATGCTACTACTACTAGTAATTCTACTTCTGTAATGCTGGCTCATAATATAGCGTTTGTAATAGCTTAGTATCTATAAAATTATCCTTTAAACCAAAAACAAAAAAAACAAATTACAATGCAAAATGAACCAATAGTAACATATTGCGTACAATGTCTTATACAGCTAATTCTAAAAAGATGATTATTTCACGGACAAATTAAATCAATCACATCTTACAGCCACTATATAAGTATATATATCTAACGCACAATGTATAATATATGTTTTTATTTTATATATATATATATATATTAATTATCAGTTCTCACAAACTTCACAATTTTAACTAAGAGGTCCTTTCGTTGCTTCTTTAGAAGAAATTATAGATATATACTACGAACTTAATAGTTAATATTTACCAACACCGAGTTATCACTAGCAATGGCCAATGAGGATAAAATCGACATGTAATTGTCTATGTATATATAATAAAATAACCTTAGATACTTAAAATCACCATGTCTCTGTATGGTTGATTCTTAGGCTATTAGAGATGAGAACACCAAGAATACTGGAATTTCACTGTCTATTAACAACCAATCTGATAACAGTGATGGTATTAAAGAAGATGCTGCTGGTTCGGAACACATACAACAAAATGATGTAAAGTTGAACAACATCTCTACAAAGGAGGATAGAAACACAAAAAAGAAAGCTAAGAAGAAGAAAAAGAAGAAATTGCCTAAGAAGAGAAGCATAGTCAAGTTCAAACCTATTTTTAACAGTACAAACCTAAAGACTATATCTCCATCTCCGAGCATACAAAATGACCATTCCATTGCGGAGATAAGGGATAATCTACTGGGACAGAATAATATAGAAGTTCAAAGTGAAGAAAATGTTGTGCAAAATGAAGAAAATCAGTATAGTTCCAATGCAATTTCGTATGACAAAGGGCAAAAGGCAAGAGGATGGAGAGCAGACTACAAAGGGGAATGGACAGTAGATCTCTCAAGGTGAGGGCACAACAGGGAATGAGCAAAAAGAGGAAATGAGTTCTTCTTCCGTTCCAACAGAGAAAAAAAATCAGCCAGAACTCCAACTCTTTGTGGACCTGTATGAAGAGGAAGAAAACAGAATTACAAGCCAAGAAGAAATAAGTACAGGCAGCAGTAAAGGGAATGAGCAGTTGATCAACAATCAAGTAGAGGAAAAAGAAGATCAGAACTCCACCTCAGGTACTGAAGAACAGAATTCTATCACATGTACTGAAAATCATCAACAGAAAGAAAAAAGAGAAAGAAGTGAAACTAGGAAAAATGATAAGAAGAATAGGAGTAGAACCAATAATTCCATAAAAAGGAACCAAAAAGAAAACAACCTCTCAATCAATCATAATGATTAGTGTCATCTTTTGGAACACTAGGGGAGTTAGATCCAAAAAGGTCATTCACAGGCTTAAGAAACTCATTAACATTAACAATACTCAATATGTGGCTATCTTTGAATCTTTTATCTCTAGCGACAAGTTAGAAGGATATAGAAAGTTCTTGGGATTCCATCACTGCTGCAACAATAACAATGGTCAAATTTGGTATTTCTGGAATACCAACAGCAATACTTATGTCACTAACAGTAGTGACCAACATATTACTATCCACTTTCATAATGCTTTCAATCAGAAAGGTATTTATATTTCTGTCGTTTATGTTAAATGTAATTCCTTAGATATAAAATACTTATGACAAGCTATGGAGCATGATAGCATGTTAATATATTCCTCGTGGTGTGTGGGAGGAGACTTTAATGTAAGCATGGATCCTAATGAAAAATTAGGTGGTAATCCACATAGACTGTATAGAAGTTTGAATTTCCAAAACTGTATCAACTCTTGTGGCCTTATTGACATAGGGTATAATGGTTCTAATTATACTTGGTGTAATAATAGAAGACCTGGTAAGAGAATTTGGAAAAGGCTAGACAGGATTTTTGTTAATGATCTATGGGATCAATTATTTCAAAGTTCTTCTGTTAGGCACCTGGCTAGAACTGGTTCTGACCGCAGACCCCTTCTCATGAAAAATTTAGTTTCCATTAATCAGAATATTTCTTATTTTAGATTCCTTAATTGTTGGGTTAACATTGAGGGTTTTTTCCAAGTGGTTAAGGAAGCCTGGAGTGTAGAGGTTTGTGGGAACTTTATGTGGGTTCTTCAAACAAAATTAAAACTCTCAGTAGAAGGTTATCTCACTAGTCTAGAAAAGAAATAGGTGACATTAATGATGTTGTGTCCAAATGGGAACATAAAATTCAGGATTAGAAGAAATAGACATTGAGGTTAATTCAGAAAAGAGTAGAGAAGATATCAATAGGGCTCATGCTCAATATGTTAGATGGCTTAGCCTTCAAGATTCTATGCTCAAACAAAAGTCTCAAATTAAGTGGTTTGAAGATGGTGATAGGAATACTAATTACTTTCATTCAATTTTTAGAGAAAAAAGAAGAAGGCAACAGGTTAACAGTATCAAAAATAGTAGAGGGAGGTGGGTTAAGGAAGAAGATAAGATTGCTAATAAAGCAGTTAGACACTTCCGAAACTTCTTTAACCAACCCTTTCCTAATAGTAACAACTTTATCCTAGATTGTATTCCCCTTTGTATTTCAGGTGAGGAAAATGAGATGCTTACCAAGGTGCCAGATGAAGCCGAAATCAAAGAAGCAGTTTTCAGCCTTAGTCCGCAAAGAACAGCAGGTCCAGATGGTTTTAATGGTAGATTTTTTCAGAGTTGCTGGAGCATTGCAGAAAAGTAGGTCAGTGATTTTGTGAAGGATTTTTACAATGGAAAAGGTTTAACTAGGTTTTATTCTCATACGTGCTTAGCTTTAATCCCTAAAGGTGATAACCCTTCTACTTTCTCAGATTTCAGACCAATTAGCCTATCTAACTTTACGAACAAGATTATCTCCAAAATTATGTCTCTTAGAGTTAATAATATGCTGCATAAATTAGTTTCTTCATATCAGAGTGATTTTGTTAAAGACAGACTCATTTCAGAAAATGTCTTATTAGCTCAGGAGATTGTTCACAATATTTCTCATTATAATTGCGGGGGTAATGCTATTATTAAACTAGATATGGCCAAAGCGTATGATAGAATGGATTGGAATTTCCTATATGCAGTCCTTAGAAAGCTTGGTTTCTCTGAAAAGTGGGTTGAGTTAGTACATAATCTCATATCTAATGTATGGTACTCAGTTATCATTAATGGTAAGAGACATAGTTTTTTCTCCTCCTCTCAAGTATTAAAGCAAGGGGATCCAATCTCCCCTACTCTGTTTATAATTGTTGTTGAAGTCCTATCTAGATCTCTTAACTCTTTATACAGGAATCCTGATTTTATCCCTTTCTCCATGCCTCATAATGTCCCTAAAATCAACCACCTTGCCTATGTTGATGATATTGTTATCTTCTGTAGTGGTAGTTCTAAAACTATCAAATTGGTTATGAAAATTATTGATAACTATGAAAATAGCTCAGGGCAGATGGTTAATAGGGATAAAAGTTTCTTTTTAACTGCTCCTAATATTGTTGCAACTAGGATAAACGGGATTAGAAATTGTACAGGTTTTATGGACAAGAATTTTCCTTTTACTTATCTTGGTTGTCCTCTGTATGTGGGTAGGAAGAAAGCTGAATATTTTGATAACATGAGTAGCAAAATTGTTAAAAGGATTAATGGTTGGCAAGGAAATATGATGTCTCATGGGGGAAAGGTAATTCTTATTAAGAGTGTCCTTCAATCTATCACTGTTTATACTCTGTCTGCTAATCTCCTCCCAAAGGAGTTTTTAAATTAATTGAGAAACATTTTGCTAATTTTATGTGGGGTTCCTCTGAGGATAGTAATAAATATCATTGGAGCTCTTGGAATCATCTTGCACGCCCATTAGAAGAGGGAGGTATTGGTATTAGGAAAATGGAAGACATTAGTAATATGCTAACAATGAAAAGATGGTGGAGGATAAGGTCCACATCATCAATTTGGGCTACTTTTATTAGTAATAAATATTGTGTTAGATCTCATTGTGTCTCCAAAAAGATTGCTCCTGGCAACTCCCATGCTTGGAGTCATGTTCTTAAAATAAGAGAAATAGCAGAAAAGCATATTGTTTTGCAGGTTAATTCAGGCACTTGTAATTTCTGGTGAGACAATTGATCCCTCTTAGGCCCTTTGGCAAATCATCTCCCTGAAAATCCAAAGAAGTCTAAGGTATTAGTAAAGAATTTTATCAATGAAGGTCAATAGAATGTCAGCAAATTAAAGGAGCTCCTACCAGATCATCTGGTTCATCAAATCCAAAACATCCCTATTGGCAATCAAAACAAAGATGATAAAAAATTTTGGACTCTTTCGAAGAATGTGAAGTTCACAAACAATAGCGCGTGGAATCTGGTAAGAAATTCTAATCCCAAGGTTCATTTCTTTGATAAAATGTGGAACTCAGCTATTCCTGTTAAGATGTTCTTTTTGATGTGGAGACTTTGACAAAATAAACTGCCTTTTGATGAGATTATTGCTAAATTTGGTAGACAAATAGTTTCCGGATGTAACTGTAGCACTAATCTGAGTTCTAATAATATTAATCATGTCTTTGTGGAAAGCCGAAGTGCTAGTTACATCTGGAATCTCTTTGGAAATCCTCTTGGCATACACTTCTATCCTTACTCTATTAGATATATCATTAACCAATGGTGGACCACTAAGGCATCCAATGAAGTGCATAAACTAGTTCTAAATATCTCTCCAATTGTTATTTGTTGGTTTCTTTGGAAAGAATTTTGTGCCTGCAGGTATGGAGATCAAAAATTGTTTAACAGGTACAGGCTTGAACAACAAATAACTTGGAGCATAGCAATGGCAGTCAACAAAGAACATCCAAACTGCGGCCTAAAGCTCCCTTGGATCTCTTTTTGTGATACTCTCACTCGGCTTCGATTTGGGTATAAAACTATTGTTGTATATTGGTCCAAACCAGAGAGCAATTGGGTGAAACTCAATACTGATGGGAGTTTCGTACAAATAGAAGGAAAAGGCAGGCCTTGGAGGTGTGGTTAGGAATGCGGATGGCAATATTATCATGGCTTTCTCTACCCCGGCGACTGCTCAAACTCACAATATAGCAGAGGCCAAGGCAGCTCTTTATGGTCTTGATTGGTGTATTCAAAATGGGTATAGCCGAGTGATTCTGGAATCGGACTCCCAATACATTATAGAGACCCTTCAAAAAGAGGGAGACACGAGCTTATCTTAGTAATATTCTGAACAAGATTCAAGACATTATCAGTAGAATGGAAATCCAACTCAACCATTGCTACCGTGAAGCGAATCAATTGGCAGATAATTTGGCAAAGACGGCTACACAGCAACAGCAGACTGCTATATAAGCTTCTGGGCAGCAGCTTCCGGCCCTTGCTAAAGGCATTTTTTTGCTGGACAAAATGGAGTATCCTTGCATAAGAAGTAAATATGATAAGGCAAACTTTTATGTTAGTTAGCAAGGTTTATTTTGTTTGAGGCAGCGAGCTACTTGTTAACCGTTGATTCCTCTTTTTGAAGGGTTATCTCTACCCTAGTATTGTATATTCAACTCTTTTTGGCTAATACAACACCCCAGGTCCACTGAAAAGCTTAAAAAAAAAAAAGTAACATTACTCCAAAATATAAAACTTATAAGGCGCAAAAGGATGGAATAGCGGGACAAACACAAAACATACTGATAATATTATAAATAACTCCACCCTTACGACAACACACTGGACTGAACACTTATATAGCTATTGTTTGAACTCTTTGAATTCCTAATAACATGAACTATGACTAATGATCATTATATGATGACACAAAAGATACACATCAGATAACTCAAATGGAAAATGAACTTAGACGTTTATAATCAAGCTTTTAATAGTTAAGCATGTTATTTTCGAAAATTCAGTTACGCATGCTAGGTCTTGAAATCCCAGGATTTCCTGGAATGACAATCAAACTACTAGGGAACTACTGAAGAAGTAGAACCACTAGCCCTATTAGCAAAAGGCGCACCAAAGTTGAGTCCGGAAACCCTATTTTGAAATGGAAAAGAACCATATGAAGATCTTGCCGTAGCACCGACAGGAGCCAAGGCACTTCCAAAGGTGAGAAATGGGAATGCATTACTAGTCACCATTTGTTGGTTTTGTGCCTCTCTTTCAACTCTTTTCTTTATACTTTTCATTGCCTCCTTCAGTTGTTGCAGTTGAGAAAAGTTAAGTTCTTCAATCGGAGCTTCCCACCAGTGACGGTTATCTCTCTTCCTTGCTTGTAGGGATTCTCCGCTATTTTTTTCCATTTGGAGAATCCCCTCAACGTTCGTGAGCTCCATATTGAGATCACGAACACTAGCATTTCGATGAGCCACAATGAGCTGGTTATGGCCATTATTTGGTTGAAAGTTCCTTGTGAGAAACCTATCCACTACTGAATCCACACAAGGGTGGCCAAATGAGTAAACTTTCTTGCCCGGGGAAAATACCACAAGGGCGACTTCAGCACCACATAGTGTACAAAGTTCACTAGCCTTCTTGAAGAGACCGGCACGGCGCTTAGAGAAAGTCACTTGCAAATTACTCTTGTTCTGCATCTTCACCATATCAACCTTTTGGCGACCCTTACTCCTTTTTGCCATGCCTAATTAAACACTCAAGAGATTTGAGAAATAAGGAAATTGGTGATTTTGAGTCTCAAGCTTTATGTAAGAAACTGTCATTTTTCATTCGATTGTAATTGTTTTAGGTAAATGAATTCAAATAACTTGGGACTCTAGAAACTTATGTTCTTTCCTTTTTTGAAGGATTTGAACCAAACCCATTTTGCCTCCATTCATTGTTTCTTTGTATTGCCAACACTAGTTTTTAATGATCATAATTAGGCAATACATATTTTTCTTAAAATGAGTTTTGTTATTGGACTGCACTTGACCAGCATTTTATTTGAGAACAAGTTAATAATAATTTTAAGAGAAAATATTAAATGATCAATATAACCTTTTATTTAGCTAGTACGTTGTTTACGTAATTGTTTGAGGAAAACGAAATCAAATAACTTGGGAGTCTAGAAATTTATGTTCTTTCTTTTTCAAAAGGATTTGAACCAAACACATTTGGCCTTCATTCATCGTTTCTTTTTCTCGACTGCGCTAGTCCTTAATGATCATAATTAGACAATACATACTTTTATTAATTAGAATTATGTTATTGGATTGCACTTGACCACCATTTTATAATTTGAGAACAAATTGATGAAACGTATTAAAATGAATATAGTAAATGATCAGTACAACCTTTTATTTTAATAACACGACTTTTCCATTTATGAATAATTTTTCAAAAAGTATCGACCAATATATATATATATATATATGTGTCACATCAAGTGTACGAGGGCATTTAGATTTATAAAAGTTATAATTTTGTTTCATGTTAAAGCTTAGGTTTTTTATTACAAATTCTTTTATTTGTAGTGAGTATTAGGATTAGGTTTTATGAGGAAAAATAATACCCATCAGCAACGAAAAATAATATATAAGAAAAAAAACAGAATTGACAAGAGCAGATAGCTGCATAGCCAACAATCAAGTGAAATAAAAAAAGATCCAAATTTTACTTCGATACTCGGGCAAGACAGCAGTATAAGTCAACTTCACCAAATACTCCAAGGTCAAATAATTAACTACATTATTAAAAAGACTCGCTTTCCTTTATCAGTATGTCAACAAAGCAGATATTCAGAAAATCAAAGTAACATCTTTACTCTCAGCAATGAAAACTGGAACCTAATGATTTTGGTGCTACAATGTAATATTTCAAAGAAACTGTGGAATGATGGCCCTTTTCTACTTGCAATAAAATTGTTAAGGATAACAATGTCGCCATAATGCCAGGGATTTCCTCCAACATCTGTGGACTTTACCCCTGCCCCAGCTAGCCACCATCTCCTTTTGATTTTCCAATTTTTCCAGTACAAAGTACTTCCTAAAACAAATCAAGAACCTACATCTTCTGTAATGAAAGATCTTTAAGCTGCTGTGGATCGACCTCTGATGGTGAACGAGTAAGGGCACATTGAGCGGTTGTTGTCTTTGGAAAAGCTATAACATCCCTGATGGAATTAGTGCCAGCCAAGAGCATCACCAATCTATCCAACCCATAAGCAATTCCTCCTGCAACAACCATGAGTAAATACAATTTTAATTACCACCCACACAAACCAAGCAAGATTTTCTCAGGCCAAATAACATCATAATAGAAACTATAACCCGGAAGAAGCTACTGCTCTAAAAATAGTTTAAGGAATTACGTAAGATCAACACTGTTACTAAGTATAGCAAGGAAATTTCTTGGGGAGAAAAGCTCCAATTTCATTCCAGTTCAGGTTTGAGGTTCCACTTTAGAATCAATAGCAGTAGCTGTCCCTTTGGCTACAAAGGGACAGATCTATTCCTAAAGGCCAGGGGTCTAGGACTACTTCATCAATGAATGTCATACCGAAAATCATGAGAAAAGGTCACTATGACATTATAGAAGTTAAAATCCAGCCATATCAGTCATAGCGGATAGGGAAGGTAGTTCTTCATAATATAGTATTCACATAATAAATCTGTAACATTCGATTAGCAGACAAAATATAGTGTCAAACAACAGAAAGAATTCTGCAATACCGTGTGGAGGAGCACCCATGTCCAGAGCCTCCAAAAGATAGCCAAATTTTGCTTCAGCCTGCCACAAACAAAAAGAGTGCATATCTGGAGTATTCTATAAAACTGGACAACCACCAAATGCAATGCAAACCAAAGGAGTCAGCTTACCTGTTCTCGGGAAATGCCAACAATATTGAGAACCTTCTCTTGGACTTCACGCTTGTAAATTCTCAAGCTTCCTCCACCAATCTAATTCAAGATGTAGGTAACAACAGAACATAATTTATCTCCATTACATTATTACCTTCTCTCACTGAAGCAACTAGTAAAGAGAGCATGAATTCATGTACCTCAACTCCATTGTAAACCATGTCATAAGCTAAGGCACGGGCAGAAGAGAGGTCATTTATATCGTCTGGATTAGGTGCGGTGAAAGGATGATGCAAGGCCTGTAGGAAAATTGTGGTCACTTCACTTAACGAGATATCGTAACCGAGAAACAGATTAGTCTTTGAAAAATGCCACTAAAAGGGCAGCGGTGCACGAAGCATCCCGCGTTCACGCAAAGTCCAGGGAAGGGCCGGTCCAAGGGGATGTGATGTAGTAAGCCTACCCTAATGCAAGTATCAGTGATTCCACGGCTCGAACCCGTGACCTAAAGGTCAAAGGAGACAACTGCGCCGTTACTCCAAGGTTCCCTCCAACGCTCCCCTTCTTGAAAAATGCCACTATTTGATTGAAACAACTTAAATGCAAAATCAAGGATATCCTTACTAGATCAGTCCTAAAAATTAATGTAAGGCACTAATTTGCTCATAATCTTCAAAAGCAGCGAAATACAAACTTTTAGAATCTAGAATCATGGGTTGTTGTCACATTTCTTATTCAACAACAATTACGCCTCAATCCCAAACAAGTTGAGCCGGCTATATAAATCTTCATTGACTATAATACTCCATTTAAATCATCTCATGCCAATATTATGCTACTGGTGAGAGCTCTAGAGGTAGAATTCGTGATTGGTATGGATTTATTGACCTGCTCCTTCTAGATCTTGATATGTAGAGTTGAGGTACTGGAAAAAGGAATGCATACTAGAGAAAATCAGGGTAGGATCATGATAAACTATTTTGGCCATTGAAAACATGAGGGTTGTATCTCTCCAGCTAGTAAGGTTGTAACAGGTAAGAGCAATACCACATAAAATAATTGTGAAGCTCATATTCACCAACAAACGAGCCAAGTATGCGGTAGCATTAAATGTTCTTTTTAGTCTATTAAAGCAGTAGCATTATATGTAAACATTGAGTTTTCCGTGATTTTCTTTCATAGACCTCTTGCATCATTAAAAGGGCACTATACCTCACAATATTAAAAGGGCACTAATTCTTTTCTTTCATGGACCTCTTGCATCATTAAAAGGGCACTATACCTCACAATAATAAAGGACACCTTGGGCTCGCTTATTTTACTTTTCTTTGATATTCAAAAGTAAACCACCTAAGGCCAAGAAGCAAAATGACTGATGGACTAGACGTGCACATATATCATGGAAGATAATTCTAGGCACCATACATACCTCAAATCTCTGTTCTGAATCATTCCACTCAAACATTGGAAAGTCAGTCACCCAGAGTATTGAATGCCTGGACTAGATATACAAACAAAAGAAAGCTGGACATTAGGACATACAAGATGCTAGTCATGAACCTAGCTCTTCTACAGATAAACACATCATGTTGACCCAAATTTGGACATCAGAAACTTACATTGTCAATTAAACCCAATTCATGTGCTACATATGTTCTCAGACGATCCAAAGTTTTATTGACTTCTGCGTAGTGACCAACAGCAAACAAGATAAGATCATCTGGTACCGCAGACAACTGATTCAGCAATTCCTCTTTCTTTTCTGTATCCAAACTAGAAACCAGCTGGGGAATCCCTTCAATGCTCCCTGAGAAATTTTAAAATAACCAATATAAGGCAAACTTTTCTGATAAGACAAGAGAGAGAAACGTGAAGGTACATCCACATAAAGTGTAAGGTCTTGAAGCCTCGATATGGACCACACCCTCTTTTTCTTCTTCACACTTGGAAGCCATGGATGTGTAATTTTTGTGGGGGAGGGAAAGAACTGTCTCATTTGTATGGCAATTATTGAGCAAATCCCTTCATTGCGGGAAGTGGACTAACCCCACAAAGTTACTAAACTTATAGAAGAATTTCGTCTAAGGCTAAAAGAGAACCAGAAGTAGAACTTTCATTACCATCATCCGAGACCTTTAAAAAAGGCAAACCCTTTGCCCCAGATTTGATTGCTTCTTTGTATATGTCTCCTTTCTTCAAAGAAGTATTTGAATAAGTTTTTGTCCCAGAAGGCACACATAAAGCCTTAATAATTCCTCCACTTGCTAAGGCATCTGAGAAAACCTTAAATGTGGAATTGGAGAAAATGCCGGACACCTGCGTGTGAAACAAAACAAGGATCATCAGCAATACTGCCAAACCCAAACTAAGGGTGGTATCATGAATGACATACTTGGTTAAATTTCTTCATATGGATCACCTATGCAGGTAATACAACTACATAGATAAGGAGCGGAAGTTGCAACGCTGAAGCAGTGTGCTTGTAGACTAAATGCTCTTAACACAACAGTTGTGCAGAAAAGAGAAAAATCATTGTGAAAAAGTAAATCCAGATATACTAATTCAAGGCAAGTGAATTGGGTTGTGCTCGAACTTAATTGGTATGATCACCTCCCCCCCCCCCCCCCAAAACCCAGCCCTAAAACAAAAGCCCCAATCCAAAAGAGTAAGGAGTCGTTCGGTAGGGATGTATAAGAATAATGTTGAATAGGGTGTATTAGTAATGCATGGATTAGTAATGCAGAGAATATTTTTTATCACTGTTTGGTGAGGTGTATTAAAAATTAAAATGCATTGCATAATTTTAAAGAAAATTAGTTGTTTATAAAAATGCCCTCCATATTCTTTAGCTTTAAGGAACTTTAAGGATAATTTTGTCTTTAATCATGCTAATGCATGTATTAATAACCTTGGTATTGCTAATGACATGGTTAGCTATGTATTAGTTATACATAGGATAATACCAAATATGTTGTATAACTAATACTTGCATTAGTAACACATAAGTTGAAAAAGTGTACCAAACAAGGGATTAGTAATACCAAAAGCTAATGCATGCATTATTTTCTCTAATGCATCATACCAAACAACCCCTAAGAGAAAGAAAAAGGTATGTCAACAAGACAACAAATACATGGCAAGAAAGAAGAAATACACTGTCAAGACGAACAGAAACAAAGAAGAGCAAAGATCTATATTGGAGTCTGCAGAAGAATTACATCTCTCAATTCGACATCAAAACGAGTATCTGGTCTGTCTGAACCATATCGACTCATTGATTCAGCATATGTAAGCCTTGGAAAAGGATTTGGCAGTTGGACACCTTGGATTTCCTGAAAAATCTGCAATAAAAGATGTGACCATGCATCACTTGTTTTGAAATTTTTTCCTGGAAATATAGGTAAAAGTTTTCACTTGTTTTGAATTGTTTTACAGTGCAAAGACAAACTAAGTCTATCGGAAACAACCTCTATCTGACACAAGATAGAGGTAAGGTCTTCGTACACCCACCCTTCCCAGACCCCACTTATGGGATCACATTGGGTGTGTTGTTGTTGTAAAGACAAACTACATAAAAGGACCTCAATCCTCATTAAGTACTTTAGACAAATCATCCCATGAGATTCTGACAAAACACTCTTTTGGCATATGAATAGTCTGCTTAGCAATTTTTAAACAAAATTGCATGATGTCATTCCACCTCATTCTAAACACTTAAAGTTCTAGATAGAGATCTTGGCCAAAGGCGCCTCCAAAGATAAATGTCTAAAACGCTCAGTGCCATGCGGGACTCGAACAACTATAACCACCACCAGTATCTAACACCATTTAGTTTCTTTGGTCAGCTACAAGACATGTCACATAAGCATAAGCACACAACTTACAATCTTTGAAGAGTGCTAAAACTTGGAAGAAAGAAAAGAGGATAGATTTTGTGCTAACACAAGTAATACCCATGTACCAGTATTGACTGATAAGAATGCATGCCAAACCCATGTTCAAGTAACGCTGACAAAAGATAACGAGAATCGAGTTTTCACTGCATACCAAAGCTCACATTTCACGAAATGTAGCTATATATCCCAGTTCAGCAATATACCCACATCTCTGCAAAAGAAGATGCTCAATGCACACAAAATAGGGAGGAAACCAAAAAAGAAACCCTACAACAGCTTAATATTTTCTTTCAGGAAACTTATGTTAAGATACACACAAGGCTCTAGCTACTCTATGTGTAATGTGACTAAGGTCCATAGCTCAACCTATGGCATCTTTTTCCATATCTAACCACACTGTAGCCATCACCTAGTACTGACAACCATACACCCTAGGATTGACACCACATGTATATTTTGGTGATTTAATAAATAACTAATTAAAAAGTGGCAATCCTTTCACAGCTTTGTCATCTCCAGCATCTACGGAGAAATATATTTCCCCATATGCGTGTCCATGTTGCATAAATTCTAAGATAGTGATAGTGCTTCCCAACAACTTGAGATGCTCTGCTGTAGGAAACAATACTTTCTCCAGTAATCTGGCTCTTACATTATCAAATACATGCTGTTTTTTTAATTCTCGACCGAGCTTACTCCGTGCATTGACATTCCAAAACTATTTAACTAACCTTTCTAATCAAATCCTCATTGAGTTTCAGCATGTCCTCCATAGAAGTGAAAGCCATTTCCATATCTAGCTGTGTAAACTCAGGTTGTCTGTCAGCTCTCAAATCTTCATCCCTAAAGCACCTGAAAATTACACCATACAGACTAATGTGAGTCGTAACTCACAGGGTACATGCTCATGCATACATTGTTTTTCTTTATAATAAGAATAAGATAACTACTCTTAGGTTTCGTAAAACTATATTGCTTCACACAGTTTTTAGCGATGAAAACGCCTGAGCTTTTATATCTGGATCACCGTGAATTTTGCATGCAAGAGATCTGATGCAGAAATATTATTAAATGCTATTATACAAATGAAATACCTTGCTATTTGATAGTACTTATCAAAACCAGATACCATTAGCATTTGCTTGAACAGCTGAGGACTCTGGGGTAGTGCATAAAATGTTCCTGGCTTTATAACACAGCCACGAAATAAGTTCCATTGTCATGGAGAAATAATTGGAGAAAAAGAGTTTTCCAATTGAAATATGAGTATTGTCCATCAGAAAAAAATATCAGTTAGATGTAATTTTTTTTAATCCATCATAAGGACAATAATTTTGGACAAGTTCTCATTTTGTTAACCACAATTCTCCTTGTTCTCCACAAATGTATTTCACTTCAAAGGTAAAAGAGAATGAAGAATAAATCAGAGTACTGGAGGAACAAGAAGTGTTATTGGCAAGAAGACACGCTTCTTTTCTCCCAACACCTTTAAAAAAAATTGACAGCAAATAGAGGGACTGAATGAACACAAAAAGTGCCAAAACAGAAGATAAGTAAAGAGTACCTGAACTCTAGAAGGGACCAAATAATCACGAGCACCTTCAGGAGTAGATCTAGATAGTATTGGAGTCTCAATCTACCTTGTAACCATGAGAATGTTGGGGTCAACACAAACAACAAAAGCCACGAAAAAAAATAAAAAATAACAAAGCAAACGTTTTCATCAAAACCAGATAACCAAATTACCTATTCACAAAAGGAAGAAGAAGAAGAAGAATAGATGTCCAGATTCTATAGAAATATAATTAGAGAGCAAAGGTATTACCTCGACAAAACCATGCACATCTTCTAGGTATCTTCGAAGAAGTTTCACTACTCTATGTCGCAAGATTATATTTGAGTTCATTTGTGGACGGCGTAAATCAAGGCATCGATATCTAAAAATGTGTTCAAGATTAATAATGCATCAATGTAAGAAAGGGGTAAAAAGTTTTAGGATAAGAAAACAGTTTCTGCAATGAAGAAAAGGAGTGTCTTCACCGAACACATACAAGATCCAAAACGGATCAAAGATGATATTTGATATGTCCAAGAGAGCTGGACTGCGCCCTTATCACATCAATACAAAAGGCATTGGTAGAAAAAGAGGCAGAAAAGTGAAACACAGGACGACAATGGAAAAATTAATGACTATTTTTTAATATGACAAACCAACACCCTAAACTTCCAACCTACGAGCCAAAAAGTAGCCCTTTCCACTTTGCTCTCTTGGTAACTCGAAACCCCAACCATAAGGTTGGAGGGGGAGGACCTTTACCATAAGGTTATCTCTTTTTGTCCTGCAAAATTATAATGACTTCTAAAGCATTTTATTCTTCTTCAGCCAGCAAAGTATATACTAACCTCACACTGGCCTTTAGATGGTGTAAATTACAGGCCACAAAGACGAAATCGTTAATGGGTTGTTAACAACATGTCAATAATAGCATGCTCTTGTAAGTGTCAGAAACATTTTAGTGGAAGAGGTGAAGAACATCCGCTAGCTGCATAATTACTCCATAGCAGAGTTGCCAGGGGTTACCATTGGCATCCATCAAAAGGGATGGTCATAACTGGAATCTGGTGATTGAAAGGGTCGAGAAAATCAGGAAGGTAACAGGAACATCTATTCCAAAAGGATTCAAAGAGGTACTGATAAAGAGCATTCTATCTGGTATTCCACCTACTACATGTCTCTAATGCATATGCCTGCAACCATGGGCAATGGAGTTGGGCAAACTGCCAAGAATTTCTAAGGGAAACAAATGAGGAGTAAAGAAGTACCAATTACAAAAAAAGGAACATACTCACATCTCCTGTGAAGATTGGAGGCTTAGGAGTAAGGGACCTAAAGGCTTTAACAAAGCCCTAATAAGAAAACAATTTGGGAGCTTGGCATTGAGGATCAACCGCTATGGAGGACGGTCACAGCAAATAGATACGAGACTAGATGAGAATTAAAGCAAGTTCAATGGAAGATGAGAATTTAGAATCCTGAAGCAGGTCAAGAGGTCGAATACGAAACATAAAAGGAAAACAAACAAAAGATTCAACAAACAGCTGTAGAACATTCATTAGTTACCGCAATCTGATTTCTTCCTTAGCTGAATCTTTTGCATCGTCTGCAGTTGTTACCAAGAAGGGCAACTTCAATCTTACAGCATTCAACACCTGGACATCCTCTGCAGCAACCTGCACGCATAACCAATTAGTGGAAATATAAAAACTTTGGTAAGCAACTGGCATATAAAAAAGTTGCATGACGGGATATAGTCAAAAGCCACTAAACAGATCCAATCAATTAAGAAATAATTAGAAGATCATGAAAGTGAAAAGACAAACGTCCTTGGATGATAAGAACCTCAGCTTTAGAAATTTGACTAAAGGCCCTTGTCCAGTTTCTGACTAGTGACTTTGGTACTTATTCAGAAACTTAACAGCAATTTTGATTAGAGGTAAGGGTGGGCATTCGGGCAGCTCGGATAGGAAAATTTCGGTTTGGATGTTCGGCGAAAGTTTGAATTGAAGAAATGACAATCCAAATCCAATCAAAATAAGTTCGGATTGGGCCGGATTTTTTAAGTTCAGTTTCGGATTAATCGGTTTGAATATTTTGGATTAATGGTTTTGAGAATTGAGCCTATAAGTTGAGATGTTTCTTCTTCTTACGAAAATGAATATCCAAATGAAGTATTCATGTTACATTGCCTAAAAAGTTCCTCATTCTCACGGCAATCATCCAAATAAAGTGTTCAAGTGATGAAATCATCAACAAGAAATTGCAACAAAGATACTAATAAGGCCGATAAGAATTAACAATAGTAAAACCATGTCCAGATAGAAAGTATTCTGACAGTAACTTAGTAATTAATATGGATATATGAGATAATGTCTAATGGGCATGGTATTGAACGTGTTAGTAATAGCCATATGGATAATGGACTAAATATAAAGTATAAAAAATTTGGATTTTCGGATATCCAAAAATCAAAATACTAAATCCAACATCCAATCCGAAATCCAAAAATTTTAAAAATTAATTCTAAAATCCAATCCGTAATCCGAAAATCCAAATCAAATATCCAAAAGATTCAAATTTTGGTTTGGGTTTCGGGTTTGCCCAAATTAGGCCCACTCCTAGTTAGAGGTCAATTTATCCATCAGTAAAATGTATGCCATTTTTTCTTTCTCATTTTTTCAGCAACATTTAACTATTTTACAAATTAAGCTACAGCCTAAAAAACCTTTACTAGTTATCACAAGTCCTAAAGTACAATTACACCAATTTGATCAGTTCCATGGCATCCTGTTTGTTGTTTACCATTCATTATGGAGAGATGTATGCATACAAGATGCTTGTACCATTGAACAAAATATTCAGATCCCCCCGGCATAATATACTATGAACATGCCTCATGACAAAAGCAGTAGCCAGAGAAAGTTGGGAAGCTAATGGAAAAGCTCTACTTGACATCAAGTAAGATTCTGCAATATCAGAGCCATTACAAATTGGAACGTCATGTAAACTCATTAAAAGTTTCATGCCTTGAGGATCTACTTTTTAAGGTAAATATAACTTAAGAAATGGCACATGATTCTCAATTGTTACGAGCAACCAATGAACGCAATTATATCAAGTAAAAAACTACACTAATACTATAAATGAGGAGAGACAGAAGTTTGACACTCACTAAAAAAGATGGAAGAAGAGAGAAGTAATTGTGGTGAATCAAAGGTCGTCTCAAGTTACCTCTATCGTGCCAGTTATCATCTTTTTGTTGACAGAGTCAGCTGGCCTAGGCCGAACAACACCTTCAATGGCAACGACATATTCAAGCCTCAGATCGCTCACAGCAGAATGAGCATCAGGAAAATCATCAGGAAGTGTCGTAATCTGAAATGAAGAGTTCCATCACCAATTTAGCCTTAGGGTCTGTCACTTACATCAACAGAGCACAACCAAACTTTGAGAGACTACAACTTTCAACAGATAATGTCGCATAAAGAGAATAACTTGAGGAGATATGATGTTTCCATAAGAAAATTGGGACATCAATTATTCAATCAACTTCGCATCAATTCAAAACTAGTTACCCGTATATAGATACTGCCCTATTCAGATCCCATTTCATTCAAATACTAAAGAGTTCCTTAGAGATAACACAGCAAACTAAGAGAACATCAATTTCTATCATGATAAATAATGATAAAAGCTTGTAAAGATTTGACGTTTCCATATAAAAATCGGGAAAACATACAATAATTGCATCATACATAAAGATAAAAGCTTGTAAATATGTCACATTTGCATATAAAAATGGGGTTGACAATCAATCAATCAGCTTTGAATCAATCCAAAACAAGTTGTCTCAGTACAAGAATCTTCAATATTCGTTCAACTCTATAGTGGCCCATTTCATTCAAATACTACAGGGGTCACTTAAAGATAACACAGGCAAACTTTCAAAAGTGTCAAATTTCTATCACAATACATAAACAGAAGATCTTGTAACATGTGACGTTTCCCTAATATAACAATGGGGATAACAATAATCAACTAATCCTTAATAAAAAAAAAACTAATTCGGGTTCTAATATGAATCATCTAAATCCATTTCCGCTCAATTAAGGTCAACTTGCATTGAAATATTAAGGGGGAAGAGGTGAGGGTGTTCACCTGAACAATTCCAGTTTGGTCCCTGAGGTTGACGAAAGTCAAACCACCATGAATCCGATGAAGGGCGACCCACCCGCAAAGCCTAACCCGTTTACCCACATCATTTTCGGATAATTCACCACAGTATTGAGTCCTGCTAACCCATTGAAGGGTATCAGTAGTTGTAGGAGATAGAGAATTTTTGGTGCTAGGGGTAAGTGCTTCAGCGGAAGTTAAGGGACTAGTTGCAGAGGCGGAAGAAAGTGTGCGGCTACTGATAAGTGAAGTTGGGGTAATAATAATGGGGTGGTTGTGGAAATTATTAAGGAAGAAGAATGGTAGAGAAGTGAGAGGGGAAGGTTTTGAGCGAAGACCTATGGTGGGTAAGGAACGGAAGAAGAGGGACATGGCGAGGAACAGGGAAGGACTTTTTTCCCTTTTAGAGGTTTTACAGTTTTGTGGACAAGATTTGAGGTTTTGGAGTAAGATTGAATGGGACCGTTGTCTAAGCTCATACATAAGTCGGATTCGTTCAACCGCAATTTATAAGTCGCATTTAGAGAAAGCGATGTATGTCTTGCAGTGTTGGCGGAATGAGATAATTAGATTACCGTTATAAGTTGCAATAATAGGTTGCGATTTATAAGTCCCATTAAGAATCGAAAGCGAAATGGCCTCCTAGCAGTTTAAACTTACATGGTTTTTTAAAGCCGATACACTAACTTACAACTTTTTCATTTGAACACTCGAACTAGTGAAACCCATAACTAATAAACACGTTTGATCGTTGATAATCCGTGCGTGTATTACACTTCTGCTAACGTGTCCATCCAGTCAGATAACGTGTCTGCCCAGTTAGCACTGAGTCAATCGCTACATTACACGTCAGAGGCGGGAAAATAAACCTCCATCGATTGGGGCCCCCCATGTTTTAATCAGTACACCCAACCTTTTTACTATTCTCGTTTACCTTTCTCTCCCTATCACTTCAAAACACTTAAAATGCATTTTTTGATTCTCAAATCAAGACTCCATTTTTACTCTTCAATTGAGCATTTCAATATTCATTCATCAGTGGAAATTCATAATCAATACTTCATTTTTACTCTGCAGTTGAGCTTTGTAGTGCTCATTCATGAAAACTCAAATCAAGAATCCATTTTTAACTCTGCAGTTGAGCATTTTAGAGCTCATTCATCAATAAAAATGTCAATTTTAGTGAAAATCAAGAACCCCTTTTGGCTGTAGAGTTGAACAAGAATAATTCAGTGGAAATGTAGTCAATTTCAATGGGAATCAAGAACCTATTTTTGTACTTAAGGTACAATTCATGTCATAAAATGTTCTTTTTAATCTTGTCAATATTTTTCATATTTTTTCACTTGTAAAATCACGAGATGCTGAAGAGTTACTAGCATTGAAAGCCACAGTAGACCCAAAAAACATTCTTGATTGGAAAAAAGAGACTGATTTATGCCAATGGCAAGGCGTAAACGAATGCATGAATGGAAAAATATTTACAAAGCTTGTAGTTGAAAATCTAAATTTGAGTGGCAATTGGATCAATTACGAGTTTTATCCTTCAAGCAAAACTCCATTTCCGTCCAAATTCCTAACCTCGCCGGACTTTTCAATCTCAAATCCCTTTTCCTGAATAACAACAATTTCTCCGGGGAGTTTCCGGAGTCCATCACTGTCCTCCACCGCATCAAAGTTGTGGTCCTCGTCGGCAACGATCTGTCAGGCGAAATTCCGTCATCGTTAACGAAATTATCTCTGCTTTACGTGTTGTATTTATAGGACAATCACTTCACCGGCGAAATCTCGCCGTTGAATCAACCGAGTTTGAGATTTTTTAATGTGTCAAACAATCAACTCTCCGGCTGAATCCCTAATACTCCGGCGCTTTCTCGGTTCAACGAAACGTCTTTCGCCGAAAATGTCAACGTGTGCGGAGCTCAATTAAACCCTAAATGTATTAGGGAAAGGGTTCTCACGCTCCAAAAAGTCGTGAGACTCACGCACATAGATGACTAGGACCAATTGACGCCACATGGGATGGGTCAACGGTCAAACATGTTTATTAGTTATGGGTTTCACTAGTTCGAGTGTTCAAATGGGAAAGTCGTAAGTTGGTGTATCAGCTTTCAAAAGCCATGTAAGTTTAAGTGGCCAGGAAGCCATTTTGCCAAAATCGAAAGTCGTGTAACTTCTCCAAATTAAATGTTCATAACTCCTATAATATCTACTATTTTTTTCCATTATCTTCATAACTCTCACTACTCCAATACTTATGGTTGTAATTCTCATACCTTCATAATCTCCCCATGATCTTCCTATATGATCTCAAATACTTAATACCATGTTTATGGTATTCTTTTGTATACCTCTATGTAATATTATAAATAGAGGATGAGAAATAATATTGTATATACTTGAATATATGAAATAAATAAGAATCTCTCCTTTGTTTCTCCCTATATCTCTTAGCTTGTTTTTCTTGTTTTATATTATTATTTTGAGCTAAGTTTCTTAACACGTTATCCGCACGAATTACTATATATTTCATATAATAGATGAAAGCCTTCCATGGTAGTCATGTTTTCTTTTGCTGCTTTGCCGAGTGATAAGTTGACATTTCATATACTTGGTAAATTAAAATTATAAGCGGACAATGAGATCAAGTATATTGAAAAATGTCTTGGATGATAATGCAAAGATAAGTTTTTCATCCTTCTAAACCCACTCACTCTTTTGTATCTTTGCATAACTTTATATGCAATTGTTAATTGAAAGGTTTTTTTTAATTGTATCCAGTGAAATAAGAAACTGGAAAGATATGTTTTATTTGCTAAATCTCTTGTCGAACAAGGATAATATTTCAAGTAAGTCACATTGTATCATTTTTACTCCATCTTGTGGCATGGAAATCCGGTACGCTTCTTACTTTATTTAACTTTGGAATTTAGTTCCCTTTGAAACTGTGAAATAATTTATACTTTGGTACAATCCTCATGGCCTTTTAGTTTTACGGACATATATGTAACAATCCGACCGGTCGTTTTGAGTTCTAGCAAGTCGTTCAGCAGTTTGAGGTCATGGGCAGCTCCGCTTCAGGTATTTAACTTGTAGGTGTGGTCGGAATTGAATTTCAGGAAGTTTAGAGTTGATTTGGAAAGAAAATTCTCATTTCAGAAGCCTTAAGTTGGAAGAATCAACTAAGATTGGAATTTTGAGTAAACGACCTCCAAATCAGGATCCGAAGGTTCCTGCATGTTCGTATGATGATTTCGAACTTGGACGTATGTCCGGATCGGGTTTTGGATAACCCGGAAACGTTTCGATGCATATTGTGGAAGTTAGCATTTTGAACAATTTCATAAATTTGGGCTTGAAGTGCATTTCAGTGTTATTGATGTCCGTTTGGGATTCCGAGTCTGAGAATAGCTTCGTGTGGTGATTCTGGAGTTGGGAGCGCGATCGGAAGTGAATTTGGATGTTCGTAGGTCATTTTGAAGTCATTTGGCTAAAGATAGAATTTTGAAGGTTTTTGAGAAATCCGACCGGAAGTGGAAGTTTTGATATCGAGGTCGGAATGTGATTCCGGAAGTTGGAGCAGGTTCGTAGTGTCGAATATGACTTGTGCGCAAAATTTGAGGTCAATCGGACGTGATTTGATAGGTTTTGGCATCAGATGTAGAAGTTGGAAATTTATAAGTTCATAAAGTTGGGATTTGGGTGCGATTCGTGGTTTCGATGTTGTTTGATGTGATTGAGGCCTCAAGCAAGTCCGCATTATATTTTGGAACAGGTTGGTATAGTTGGACGGGGTCTTGGGGGCCTCGGGTGGATTCCGGGTGGTTAACAGATCAAGTTTGGGAGTTTGAAGAAGGCTGAGGTTGCTGTCATCTGGTGTGACCGCACCTGCGAGGATTTGGCCGCAGGTGCGGCTATAGCGCCGCAGGTGCGAAGGATGGATGGTATGGCTGGGAGCGCAGGTGCGATGGCATTTCCGCACCTGCGAAGACTCAGATGCGGACAGAGGGCGCAGGTGCGATTTTGGGCTAGAGTTGAGCCAGCCACAGGTGCAGGGGATTGGTCGCACCTGCGGGAGCACAGGTGCGGAATCGAGGCTAGGCAGAATGTTTTTAAAACGTGAATTGTTGGCCATTTCTTCTTTGGCTTATGCGATCTTGGAAGGCTTCAAAGAGAGGATTTCTTCATGCAATCTCAAGGTAAGTAACTCCTACATGCTTATAAGTTAAATACAAGATTATATGCATAGATTATGCATGGAAATTGATTGGAAATTTGGATAATCTTAAAAAAACCTAGAAAATGAAAATTTGGATAATCTTAAAGAAACATAGAAAATGGAAATTTGAATTTTTAGCCACGAATTGAGCATGAATATTTGAGTAAATTGTATATTTGAGTTAGTAAGGCTATGGGTAGAATATATCTTTGAGAAATTTCGGATTCCGGGTCCGAGGGTATTTTGTTCATTTCACTAAGCGGGGTTGGAAAATTATATAATTTGGAATTTGTTGCAGTATTAGAGTATATTTTCATTGGGTTGTCGTTGTTTGGATAGTTTTGGGGCGTTGTGCGTCCGTTTGGAGTCATCGGAAGGTCTTGGAGGCCGGTTATGGAATCTCGAAGCGAGTTAAGTCTCCTTTCTAACTTTGTGAGAGGGAATTGTCCCCCTAGGTGAATTAATTAAGTACATGCTATTATCTTCGGAGGCTACGTACGCACGAAGTGACGGGAGTCCGTGCGTAGCTACTATTATGCCATGTTCGGTTAGTCTAGGACCCACTAGCATGCCTTATGTGTTGTACCTGTAATCCTGCCTGTAATATTAAATTGCTAATATAATCGAAATCGTAATTTAACATCTAAAGAAGATTAGAGTCCATTTTCATAATCATCTAGAAAGAGAATTGATTCCTCTGTGGATAATTGTGTACATGGTAGGGTTGTATGAATATCACTAAAGTTGACAAATGAGTTTCAAAACAAAGATTTAAAAACTATATTTCATGTTCCTTTAAGAAGGATTTTTACCACTTTCCTGAGAAAAAATTGCTTCTTGATAAAAATAAGGATTTATTATGTGGATATGTGTACATGTGAGCACCTGAGTCGCAGTTATGATACGCGAGCAGACTAGCCTTATTATTTGTATGTATAACTGATGCGAGGCTAGAATTCATGATTTTAAGCATTATATACCTTGCATTTTATGTGCTTTAAT
>ML378348.1:2729-16103 GCA_005239525.1 Nicotiana knightiana
AAAAAAAAAAACAACGAAAAGAAACAAAAAAAAAAAATTGCAATAACAAACTTTATCTAAAAGTAAAAATCTGATTTTTTTTTTTAGCTAACTAATCTTATAACAATCCTAATTATCCCACCCATTGTTTATCTTCATTTTTAAAATTCAAATAATTCTTAAATCCCTTTTTCTTAGCCTCAAATCTCTCAACCCCATTCTCCAACTCCAACTCCAACTCCAACTCTAACTCCTCCATTCATCACACATATTCTATATATATGTTGGGTATGTACACAAAAAGAAGGAAGAAGAAAAAGAACAAAAGAAAGGGAGAGAGGGACGAAAGAAAAAGAAAAACAGAAAAAAAAAAAAAAGAAAGAGAGAGGACGGACAAAAGAAAAAGAAAGAAAAGAGGAAGGAAAGAAGAACGGAAAAAAAAAGGAAAGAAAAAGAAGAAAAGAGAAAAGAAGGGCTGGAGGGAAAAAAAAAGAACGAAAAAAAAATAATTGAAAGCAAAAGAAAAGAAAAGAAAAGAACGAGTTCGTGGATTTCGTTCGTGGTTTCGAGTTCGTGGTTTTAGAAGTTTTATAATTAGTAGATTAAGTCGCTTACTGAGTGAGATTTTCGCAAAAAGGTAACACTCAATCTCCTTGGTTAATTTAAAGTCATGTATAACCGATTGTATGATGTTTGTTTATTTAAATTCAATTATTCTTTCGCTTTCTTTTGTATTTTTAAATAGCGTCGATTTCTTCTTGTTATTTATATATGTATATATATGTTTGGGAATTTAAAGAATCATACTAATCTAAATTTTGTTCCTAACTTTTAATTTTTAGTTCTAATCCATTCTTTTGCCATAATTCACGTGAAATTTTAGACTATAGATAGTTCATAAAATTGTTTAAAGGTTTTGTCAACAAAAATACTTTTTTTTTGGTAAAATTCTATTTAATGTGTGAGTTTATTGCTTTTAGTTTTGGTTATAAACAGTGCAAATCCTCACCAATCTGCTAGATCCTTATATTTTATTTGGGATTAAAACTTATTCTATTTTAGTTATTTTTTTTTCTTTACCCAAACTAATATTTTTAAACTAGTATTCTGTATATATGATTTTAGTGATAAATTTGATGTAAGTTGGTTTACTTACTTTACGTAGTTTTTTTTTAAATGAAAATATTTTCATATAATATTAGTGTAGTGCAGATTGCATGGATTTGGTTAGGATCCCATTAAGTAAAAAGAATAAAGTTAGTTTAAAGTTAGATTTTTTAAATTGTTTTCAACGTAAATTGTTCGTAACATAAACATCATTCCAATTCATAATTTAGTGGGTCTATGCCAATGGATATATGATGATTCATATTTTTACGTGATCTTGTTCGATTATTTTGTGATTGTTTGCCATATTTCTTGATTTTAAGTGTTGTCCATGTTTAAATATTTATATCATTCTATTTTCTTGCTCAAATACATTTAAGACTATTAATTTTTAGTTTAATTAAATAAGAATGTGCGGGATGATTCAAAAGTCAGTTGAATACTATGATTCCAATTTTTATTTTTAGGTTTCACGTGCATATTTACTAATTTGAGTGTTATACAAGAATGATTATTTTCCTTTGTACTGTTTGTCCAAGAATTTCATTTAAATAGTTTTTATTAAACCTTCTTTTATTTTAGTCATAATTTCATTAAATAATGTCATTTTAATCTTTTCAATATTTTGATAACAACAAAACAAGAAGAGTGGTAATTTTTTTTAGGTAGCAAGATGAATAACGAACTAATTGAGGACTCGTTGCAATAAGTAAAATACTAATAAAAATATACAAATATATGTATCGAATATGAAAGAGACAAAATAATTGGAATACTCTAAAACACTAGAAAAACTTTAGAGGTACTTTAAATATTAACTCATGTGTTCATACACGAACCTTGGATTGATACGATTAAGTAATAAAAGGATCATGTGCGCATTCCCGCGTCTCAATGCCTTTAAATAAAAAAAAATAAAAATTATGTTTTAACCATGTGTATATTTCGTACCTTGGTTTAATATTTAATTTCAAAGAACCTTGTGTGCGTTCCGCATCTTGGTAAACACAACTAATAAAATATAATAATTAATTAAGCGGGTAATAAATAAGCCATGATCAATAAAATACAAGAATAGCTAAAAATTGATTTAAGCCTTACATGAGTCAATAAAGCGACCGTGCTAGAACCGCGGGACTCGAGGGGTGCCTTACACCTTCCCCTCGGTCAACAGAATTCCTTACTCAGTCTTCTGTTTTCGTAGACATAAATTAAGAGTCAAACCATTTTTTGTTAAGGGATTCAAGGTAAAAGGTGGCTTGGTAACACCAAAACTCAATTCCAAGTGGCGACTCTAAATAATAAATAATCCTTTTTCAAAATGTCACTTCGATTGGAAAAACTCTTCTAACTCAACCTCGTAATAGGGTTNTGGCTTGGTAACACCAAAACTCAATTCCAAGTGGCGACTCTAAATAATAAATAATCCTTTTTCAAAATGTCACTTCGATTGGAAAAACTCTTCTAACTCAACCTCGTAAATAGGGTTGCTGCGCGAAAAAAAGAGGTGTGACAGTTTGAACCATATGTCCAAAATTACATGTCTTTCATATGTGTATACACTAGAAATCGAGGCTACCCAATTTCACTATTTGATCGAGACTATGACATTGCATCGAAGAGCTGAGACGTTGAGTCTGAAATCGAAGCCTCCTTCTAGATTGAAGTCGGTATCAATTGAAGCTAGAAGAGATAGACTTCGAGTAATATTGGGATGGTTTAGTAACAAAAAGAGTGAGATATCCGTGATTGGTGGGGGATCGTGGCGTGAATCTTGGAACAGATCAAATCATTAGCGGTTAATTTTTGTTTATACGATTTCATTTTGTAATTAGAAGTATACTATAATTAGGATTCCTCTACTATATAAAGAGAAATTTCAGTCATTTATAACATTCATGTTCACTGAGAAAAAGCTATACAATCATTTATTTCTTGCTCTACTTATTGTTCATCTGAATTATCCTATATTAATCGTTCTAGTCTTACTATCACCTCGAGAATATATCATTTTGAGGTCGAGCCTCAACTTGCATACTGGTTTGATTTATTTTACAGTTTAATTCATTCATTAGCTCTCTTGTTTATCAACTGGTATTGGGTGAAATCACATATTCTTAAAACCCACTATAAAAAAACTGAAATTAGCTACAAACGTCGTCGTTAATATGTCGCTAAAACACTCGTAGCTAGAAGAATTTCTTGATAATCCGTTGCTAATCCGTCGCTAAATGATATTAGTGATAGATTTTTCTATTTAGCTACAAAATTTGTCCGTCGCTAAAACCTGATTTTTTAATAGTGAGCAAAATATAAGTTTAATTGTAATCCAAATTTTAGGATAAACAATATGAAACCAAATTCTACTCGAATTGTTTCTCCAGACTTAAGATCCTCATATATATTTAGCGCTATTATAGATGTCGTCTACAACCATTTTATATCGGTTCCAACCTCCTTATTTTCATATAGACATAACATAGATATCTTTGCATTCATACATTCATGTACGTGATTCTCTCCTGAGATTTTATGAAGTGTAATGTCATGTGATCTTCTAGATCACTTGCCTCCTTATTATGATCATTTGCTCTTTATCAAGAATTTTATTGGAAACCGATTTGTCTATATGTTTTAAGTGTACCATAGGCTTTGTCCTTCTAGGACTTAATAGGAGCATTTTTAATGAGAATATAGTTACTTTCTTTGGGTCACCAAATGCGTCTGGCATGCTTTGCAATATATTGCAAATGAATTTTCTTTTTATGAACTTCAAGTTCATATATCTTCAAGGATCTAGAGGTACAAATGATAATTCATTTCACATAAACTTTTTCCCAACTGTTTATCTTGTCTTCCCCTCATGTTAGAAAAATTAACTTTCTTCCTCAATTTTGGGAATCTATCTTTGTGCAGTATGGTGTTAATCAAAATATACACCGCACATCAATAATAATAAGATGTAATTATATGGTTCTTGACCCTGAACCACTTGTGAGGGGAGAATGTGATATACTTTCGTATATAATGTATATCAAACTGATATAAATAACTTAGTCCTCATAAGTAATAGTTTAGCTATTAAGTGGAGGCACTCAATAAATCATTTTGCTAAACCAACTGTGTTGTAAACCAACTTATCAAGATGAACTGTCTTGAATAGAAAATATAAAAATTATGCTCGAAATTAAATTATTGAGTAAGTTATCACGCAAACACTAGGTTGCAGGTTAATAATAATCGCACATGTAGCCATCTCATAGATGCATCTTATGTAGTATACATGACAGGTGAATGAGCTCATATTCACCTTTGATATTTTCAGCATCCATGGGATTCAATCTCAATTTTAGTTGGTTTATTAATTAATGAGAACAAACAATATAAGAGAATTCGTAAGAACTTTCTATTCTTTAATATTTACTCACGTGAATTCTATTTTATTTATGCACATCGTACTTAAATTGATATGGCTAAACCAATTATGCTAAATGGATAAATTATCAATATTGATAAACTATAGGATTACATCATGACGTGTGCAGTTATGAATAAACTCTAAATTTATTATGATATGGGTTTTTATATTAATAAAATTTTACTTTATTTTGGTATTTTTTGTTTGTGTAGTACAAACTGGAGAATAAAGCGGGTAGCTTTTCACATACATAGTACCCCGCTACAAGTTGTAGTAATAGAAGATATTAAATCTTTCATTTATTTAAAGCCTCAGTATAATCAGCCGCTTTCGCGAATACTTTAGAAACTCAATAAGTTTCGTTGAGACTTACTACAACACCATACCTTATTGATAATCAATTTGATTTCTTTAAAGTAGTATGATTGGCTCTTCTAGAGCTTTCAATTAATTTCGTACTACCACATATTCATCAATATCCATATTATAAATATCTCTTTCAAGGAGAAAGTTATACCATTATGGTCATGGTCAAAATCATTATAACCAAGATATGTTACTTCTATTACTTTTTTCCTGTAATAATCACATTGCCATAATATTTTGGCATAATCACAATAGGTACGTGATCAATGACCATTCATTTCATAATAATGAAATTATTTTCTTATTTCATCTCAAACATTTTTGTAGAGACTAGTGTGGTATATCCACTACCACTAGCACATTCATATTCTTCAATGAATGAATATGTGTTCATAAATCAAATATTGTCACATTCACATAATGAATGGACCGTAATCATCTATATGTGCTTTACAAAATCTCACGTCAAATCTATGACAAATCTTACTTTCAAAGAGCGAAAGATTATTTTGAGAATCCTTATTATTCTCGTTATCATAGTGATGGCTATTATAATTTTGTATATTGCCACGTCCACATCCATTGATACCTTCACGGTAATAATTTTGTCTTCTTTCAGACTTATCATATATTGCTATCACATTCTCTTAAGAGGAATGAGAATGAAACAAATTCAATGGGACGAGTTCCCACTTCTTTGCCCACAATCATACATGAATTTGATCATGGCAAGGCGTAGAAAGTTTATCACTAACTCTATTAGAGTTATAATCAAAGTTTATTGTCTTTGCTTGCATTTAAAATCAAATTATAGAATTTCAAGAATTTAAAACAGAAAAATAAAGTAAAATACTTACCTTAAATCCATAATTTAATCATGATGGAAGTTCATGGAACAATTGACAATCATTATGCTCAATCCCAAAGCTTATACTCAATTGGTTAGAGTCTCGTGTTGGTAACATGTTATAAAACAATAATTAAAAAAAAAGAGTATTGCAAAAAAAAAATAATAGGGAGGGAATTCTTATTGATATGGGATAAATTACATTGGAATAGAACACCTCTATTTATAGGGAAAAAGTGGCTTAGTCACAAGTAACCAACCCTAAATCTCTCTAAAATATAGACATTCACCTTAAATACAAATTTATTTATAACAGATACAAAGTAGAATTATTATATAAAAAAAGTAGGATAAAGGATAAAATATGATTATTTAATAATAAAAAAATGAAAAATGAGAGAAAAAAATAAGGTAATGTCACCGCTACACCAAATCTGTCGTTACATAAAGTGACACTTTTTGTTATTACGTAATGACAGATTTAACGATACGATACGATAAAATTTAAGTAATAATCAAAATAAATATTATATTTAAAATAACAATACGATACAAGAAGGCGTCATTACAATTTCAATTATATATAAAAAAGAAAAAAGAAAAATACTTAAAAGTTTTACAAAAAATCGATTTCTTGACTCGAGGAAATATCAATCTTGTAAAAGATTATTGCAAATTGTTGGAAAATTAATTCAAAGTTATAGTAGGAAACCTTAATTGTTTAGGATTTGATATTTGCTAGTTTATTTAATTCATGTCTAAATAGGATTTGTGTCACAATTATATAGGAATAGGTTTTCATATATGCTGTTGGAATATGTTTCGTACTATTATAAATAGGGGTATTAATAACATATTTTGTCGTGTGGAAATTTGTGAGAACTGTGGAGAGCTTTCAGAGAGTTATAATAAAATATTTTTCCTTCAAATTGGTGTCAAAGTTTTCACGAAGTAGCTTCCGCAGACGGCGGACGACGCTAGCCAATGTGTGCCTCCCGTCTGGCCATTGAATATGTTGAACAACGTCAGGCCAGCGATATATGCATGAGAAAAATCATGTTCAAAAGGATTCAAAATAATTCAAGTTCAAGGAGACGCTAGCAAATACGACACAGAAGGAACAAAGGTCTTCTCTAGAACTTCGAGAGAGGTGAAACAAAAATAAAATTGCAATATTAGAAGTTTAAAGAGGTGAAAGTAATTTTAAACAAGAGGAAGAAACTCTTCTCGAGGTTAAAAAAAATTAAAAGTTGATTACAAGTGAATCAACAATTGGGAGTTGGTGACATGTGCATCAACAATTGGATTTTTGTGACAAAGTGCATCAACGGTAATTGAACACGAATGCTTCAACAAAATCGTGTGTTGGTGACAAAGTACATTAATGCGACGACCCCACATGTCGTTTTGAGTATCTGCACTTCGCTCAGTATTTTGAAGACTCGAGTAAGTCAGTGTTATGTTATGGGGCCTATTGGTATGTTTGGACGTGGCCCCGAGGGGCTCGGGTGAGTTTCATATAGGTTTGGGTTGTGTTGCGCTCGTTTTGTTATGTTTCGATGTTGTTTCTTCAAGCATAAATGGTACTACATTAAGCAAATTAACTCCAATTTCTTCTTTTATTGAAGCATTAGATCCATATCGTAATTACGGAGCCATATAAAAATGAATCGTCGAATTTGAACATTGTATGAGGAGTTTATGGTCATTTTACTAAGAATTGGGTTGCTAGATTTTTCAGATTAATTACGAAATTGCCACTGACTTCGTATTTAAAAATTCACAATATTTCCAAATATTGAAACCAATATATCTCCTTCAATATAAGGTCAAATGGAGTGATTCAAGAGCTTAACTCGACTAGAGTTTCACAAGAAATCCATTGGATGCATCAAAAGTGAGTTTCAAGATTATTTGGCACAAGAAATGAGGCAGAACAATGTTAAAATAAGGATTTTGTTTATTTAACATATCTTGAGTTGGGGAGCTCGGAGTTGGGCAATTTTTGAGGCGATTTTCATCATATGAATTGGGGTAAGTGTTCTCTACTCGGTTTTGGTTATATTTCATGAATAAATCTTCGATTTTAGCTTTTGGTTGATGAATTTTAAAGAGGAAACTTGGGGTTTTGGCCTAAAGTTTCATAATATGAAATTTTGAGTTTTAAACATCGATTTGGAGTCCAAATTGAGTGAAACTAGTATGGTTGGACTCGTAATTGAATGAGTTATCTGATTTTGTTAGTTTTGTCGGGTTTTGAGGCGTGGGCTCGGGTGTGGTTTTTGGCCGGATTTGGGATTTGATTTAGGATTCGATCTTTATCATTTGGAATTATTTCATTGGGCTTTATTTGATGTATTCGAGTTGCTTTTAAATAGTTTTGAGACGTTCGGAGGTCACTACGCGCGTGATGGCATTTTTGGAGCATCGCTTGGCTTGCTCTGTATTATAATTGACTTGTTCGAGGTAAGTGGTTTGCCTAACTTTGTTGAGGGAATTTTTCATCTTATTTTTCATTGTTTGCTACCTGAGGGGGTGATATATATATGATGTGACGAGCGTATATGTTTGTGCGAGGGTTAATCATGTTTGGGGGGGGGGTGGATTATGTTACATTTATGTTTATAGAATTTCGTGACCTCTTGCTTCATGCCTCACTTGACTTCTAGATATTAAGAACCTATTATTAAATGTTAGAATCGAGACTTAGCCTATTATAACTTGATCAAATTTGATGAAACTCTGAAAATACATTGATGTGTCTAATTCGGTCATCTCTATGCATAATTACTAAATACATTGTTACAACCGATATTTTGAGATGCTAGATTCCATACTTGTACTGTTGATAAATTGTGGGATTTGTGGAAGTACTTGAATTATGTATTCCTTAAGGGTTCATTAAATCATTGTTGGCTTGAAAATCGGTGATTGAGAATGTGTTTGGAATAATCGTTTGGACACTCTCCTTGATGTTATTTATACTTCATGCCTTGCTATTTTATTGATATTCATATGCTTGGTAAGGAAAAGTGTAAAGCACGAAGGGTGATTCCGTGCCATTTTATATTCATTATCATGTGAGGAAGAGTGCAAAGCACAAAGGGTGATGCCGTGTCATTTTATATTCATTATCATGTGAGGAAGAGTGTAAAGCACGAAGGGTGATGCCGTGCCATTTTATATTCATTATCATGTGAGGAATAATGTAAAGCACGAAGGGGGATGTCGTGCCATTTCATATACATTATCATGTGAGGGAAAAACATAAAGCACGAAGGGTGATACCGTGCCATATCATGTGAGAGTAAAATCACGAAGGGTGATGACGTGCCATTTCATTTGTGAATACCTAATTTTTGCACCATTTAAATGCTCCTAAAGTTGTTAGTGTCAATTTTCCTTCAATCGTTATTTTTCTTATATTTTTGTGCATTTTTAATTGAATTTCTTGTCATAAAAATACCAAAAATAATTTTCTATACTTTTCTCTTTGTGTGTGCACTTTTAATTGACTAATTATTTGATAAGTTAATTGATTTCTCATGTAATTAATTCAATTGTTAGCTAATTTATTTTATTAGGTTTATTTTACTAGTTGGTATTTATGTTAATTAGATTTTAGTTTAATAAGATAGGATTCAAGGAAAATGGTTAAAATTGAAATGATTTAAGTGGCCAAAAGTGAAATGGCTAATCCATAAAAGGGCTGCCAGGGGAGGGGCAAAAACGACGTAGTTTGAGCACAAAACTACATCGTTTTGGTTAAATGATCAAGATCAAATCCTGGCCACCTATTTTCTTTGATCCAATGGTCTAGAATTGGTGTCATGTGAGGTATAAAAGTTAAAAATCTGATTTTTGGGGCCTCATTTCTATACAAGCCCCCAAGCCCTAGACCCATCTTTCCTCTCTTCTTCTTCCACACCACCGCCAGCCGCCTCCACTGCCTACCGCCGTCCACCGGTGTCCAAACCACCCCATTGTTTCACCATCTTCTCCTCTCCTCCTCCTCTTTCCATATCTTCAACTCAAATCTCCCAAAACCTCACCAACCTCCACAAATCTAGCAAACATTGAAACCCTAGCCGCCCCCTTTTTCTCAAATTCGTGAAGTTCCGGCCACCTCCACCCCACAACACATACATGAATGGATAGAGCTCCAAGATACCTACGCTTTCTCCCTAATTTCACCCATAAACACCACCGTACATCGCCGCCAGCCGCCTCGCCGCCTCGTTGTCATTATGCGGCCTCCGTTTCTCTCTGCACACTGGCCTTAAAGCAAGGTTTTGTCGTCGATTTTCATCGAAACTAGCCTCCATTCCGGAGTCATGGTTTCGAGGAAAATCGACAATGGAATCTTGCTCGAGCCGCGCCACTCTCCCCCTATTGTTTCACTGCCTCACCGTCGCTACGCCACTAGTGTATGAACACTCAAATTCGGTAAAGCTCAAACTTTGAATGTTTTGAATTTTCTATTCCTTTATCGTTTTGTCGTAGTTTTCGTTGTAGTGTAAATGTTGTTAACAATCGTTTCAGTTAGCTTTCAGTCTAGTTTTTGATTTTCATTTTTGTTTTAACTGAATTGGTTATTCTACTTTACCTCATCATTGATATGTTTTGGCTTTACGTTAGTTGTTTGAGTTCTGATTTCATATGTAGTATTTCTGATTTCGTTTTTGCTTAAAGTCGTGAGTTTCATTAATGTCTTCACTTATCAATGCATCACTTTTTTTTAATTTAGTCATTAGGTTCTAAGTTTCTTTTAGTTGAGTATTAGTTCAATTGTTGAGTCTAGTGATGTGTTCTTTCCATCTTAGGTTTGGTTTAAATGACATGGTTGGTACTGATTTTGTTAAAATTTGAAGAGTGGATATGTTTGGTCATGAGAGTATGGTACTTGTGTGGTTGTTTTTACTGTTTAGAAGTTGTTGGGAGTATGCTGCCCCTGTTACTATTTCGCAGTAGGTAAAAATTGTCCTTGAGACAGATTTTTGAACCAAAAGTTTGTCCTTTGAATAGTTAAGGCAGAATTTTGGTGGAAAATATGTCCTATGGACAGATTTTTGGTGAAAATATGTCCTATGGACAGATTTTCAATCATGAATACATTGCCTCTTCTCTTATAAGACACACACTCTATCACACATAGAGGGGATTCTGGATACACATCTTGACTCTAAAAAAGACACATCTTTTACACACTTATACATAGGGAAGACTTTGAGCACAAAACAACAGAGAGTTTGAGGGGTTATTGAGTGAGTTTCTCGGAAACTAAAATACTTAAATGAGCAAAGGTATTTGAAGTTTAGTTTTCGAGTTTTCCTTACCTGAAAGTTTGTTGGGCTTCAAGATATATTCGGACCGGTTTATTTGGTTCTTTTTCTGTTGCTTGCTGTTGTCCCTTTTGCTGCTTTGTTGTTGTCACCGCTGCTGATTTTTAGTTCATCCATTGCTGACATTTTTCTGCTATCCAGGTAATTCCTTTAATGTACTGAAATCCTTGATCAAGAATGAATGCAAGTGCATCAATTTGAGTTCTTCCGTGTATTTTAAGACTTTGAAAACATTCTGTCCGGACTGCTTTAAATATCCCTCAAGCTGACTGGAATAAATATTCAAGTGTTCGAATTCATCAGAATGTCGGCGTTTGAATTCGTTTGCTTTCGTGTATCAATAATAGACATGTAGAAGGTCTTCTGATTATTTCCAATAACTTTAGCTATGTTAGATTATCGAATTGAGGATTGCTTTGTTATTGAACTTTCGATGGCCTTTATGTTTAAATAAGCAGACTGTGTATGTAAAACCTTAAAAGATTCCATCTTTGCGTTAAGGTTTAATTTCTGGAGTTTCATTCGCCACTGTTTGGATATGAACGTAGCCATAGAGTTATCTTGAATGTCTAGTAGATTCGTCATTGAGCTTTGTCCGATTCTCATCTGAAATATTCCTCTTGATACCTGGACTAGAAAACTTTGGTAATACTAAAGATTGCATAATTTTTTCAAGGTTATTGTTTAGAGTTTGTAAAGAGGTTTAGAGTTGGTAAAGGTTAGTTCTCCATGATTTAGTATTTATTAGTATGTTAAGATCAGATGTATTGAGTTATGTAATTACCTTGTGTAAGTAATTGGCTTACTGTCAAGGGAGTTTAAAGAATTAAAATATTGTGCCTTAGACATAGTGTTATTATGTAATAAAATTGGTCTAGCAACCTAATAACAAATAAAGTGGCCCACGTCATTTTACCCAATAAACATAGTTGGTCCAAGTTTCTAATTACAAGCTTTTCAAATAGTTTTAAATTCATCATGTTTTTTAATAATTGTATAACTTAATTATCTATGTAATTTAATTACCTTAATAATTAATTTAAATGTTAGGCAATTAGTAGGCGCGATGTAACTTCACGGAATCGCTTGCGTAGTGTGATGTTTAACATTAAATAAATTAATTCAACAATGTCATTTCAATACTCTTTAGTTTTTTTTTTAGTTAATTTTTAATTTAATTAANTGCGATAGTTAATTTTTAATTAATTCTTTTAAATGTAGTAACTTTTTTTTTTGATAAATCTAATAATCAAGAAGTGAAAGCGGACAAGTAAAACACAGAAACTAATAAAGCACAGTTTATTCAGAATTAATTTAAGCCAAGTTTAAGTCAATAAAGCGACCGTGCTAGAACCACGGGACTCGGGGAATGCCTTATACCTTCTCCCCGGTCAACAGAATTCCTTACCCGAACTTTATTTTCGCGGACCAATAAAAAGAGAGTCAAATCTTCCTTTGATTAGGGATTCAAATAAAAGGTGACTTGGAACACCCAAAAATTAATTCCAAGTGGCGACTCTGAGCAATAAAATAATCCCTATTTCAAAATTGTCACTTTAATTGGAAAAACTCTTTAACCCACAATAATCCACAATAACACACACATATCTTTTGGGGGATGAAAAAGGGGTGTGACAGCTCTGGCGACTCTGCTGGGGAACCAACAAGAATTCGAGCTTGTACATGTTGACTTTTTATTTGGCTTCATTAATTTTGTATATATTGTGATTTATTTGTGCCTAATGTGCTACTTGTTCGCTTTTTACGGCTTTGATATTGTTGAACTGTACATATAAACTGTCTTCTCACGCACCCCTTCTAAATTTTCTTGAAATACAAAAATTGGGCATTTGCTTGACATAGCCCACTTTCTTTGAAATAGCCGAGGTGCTTGTCACCCGGTGAAGGATTTTAGTCACACATGTTTTAGGCGGGGGGCACCACCAGTTAAGCCGGAAAGCAATGCTACCGGTATACTGACCCTCCTCGGCTCGATTTGTCCGCTCGAGTAAGCCAGTCTAGATACATTCTCCATTAGGATTTAAACCTAGAAGAACAAACCTCATGCCGGATATCCCTAGTAGGTTCGCTTTATTTGCATCACGTGCATTTAACTTAGCGAAACTCGGCACAAGGGCCGGGTCCGTATAAGACAGGTATCCTCTTTGAGACCATCATGTTCACTTATGTGCTACTTGTTACATCATTGGAAGGCTTGCTTGCATTGTTGACCGGCTTTAGAAAATAATTGAGCGAAATTATAAAAAAGAAAAAAAAATCATTCTCCTAGTTTAGTATAAATAATCCTTTTTTTT
>ML378353.1:0-27657 GCA_005239525.1 Nicotiana knightiana
ATATTTTCTATTTCTTCTAACAGTTCTTCTGATTTTCTGAGTTTTAACACAGAGGCGATAACATTTTCTTTACCGTTGAATTACTACCCATGGATCATGAGTTATTCATGAACATAAATTATATATAAAGTATCTATTAAGATTGTGATATTGAGATATGCTTTTACCTTCACGTTTATAATTTAAAGCATAGAGTTTTGAGGTTTAGCTTTAATACTGATTAGCCAAGAAAACTGTATGAGTTTTAGGGTAAAATTGAGGGAGTTAAAGCTTGAGTTTTGGAGAGTTTTAAGTGAGGATTTGAGGGACCAAACGGAGTCGGATTTCGATGAATTTTATATGATTAGACTCGGGAGAGGACGAGGTTTCTAATTCTGCCATTGTTGACTGATTTTGAGACGTGGGTCCAGGGGCCGAGTTTTAGCCGATTTCGAATTTTTGGCATATTTTGTAGTTTTTATTGTGGAATTTGATTCTTTAGCCTATTTTGATAGTAGTATTCTGATTTTGGTTAGATTTGAATCTTTTGGAGACCGAGTCTAGAGACAAGGGCATCCTTGAGTAGAATTTTTACGCGGTTAAGGTAAGTAGCAGTTTCAACTCTGGCTTTGAGGGTATAAACCCGGAGAATTTGATATCGTGTGACTGTTCAGAGGTGATACCCATGCTAGATGGCGGGTGTTTGAGTGTATACCCCGAGGGACTGAGACTTGGTCCGTCCCGTGAGGCCTCATGGCCATCATCTGTGTTTACGTAGTTACTTGTTGTTAAACTTGTCTGCCTTCATGTTAGAGGTCATGCTTAGGCTTTATTCATGCTCACATTATTTGTACTCAGTCATAGAAATTATTGTACATGTTTACCTCAGTCTCAATTATTTGCTAATAGGCTGTGATACTTGATGTGGGTTGTGTTCCCTTATTTGTTAATGATGGTGAGGCTAGTGAGGTACATGATTGAGTGAGGCTGAGGGCCTGGTTGTGAGGATATTAATACCATAGCGCGTTAGTTGTCCGCGTAGCACGTGAGTTGACCGTGCAGGTCCAGGTATTGATACCATAGCGTGTGAATTGTCCGCATAGCACGTGAGTTGACCGTGCGGATCCAGGTATTGATATGATGGCACGTGAGTTGTCTGTGCTTAGCGCTTGGGCTTTGGGAGCCCCTCCAGAGTCTGTACACACCCCCAGTGAGCGCAGAGTGTTGAGTGTAGTGAGTATTGAGTGTTGAGTGTTGAGTGCTGAGTGCGAGTGATGAGTGATGGAGTGACATTGCTGTGAGGTTGCATTTACTTTTGTTGTTGCGACATTTATCTGTTAAATTTCTTTGTGGCATTCACTGAGTTATGGAATTTACCTGTCTATTCCTGTTATTTTTAAATTGTGAAAATAAATGATTTGATTGTTTTACCTAGTTCGTCACTACTGCTCAGTTCCTTAGTTATTTCTGTTACTACTGAGTCGGTTGTACTCATACTACACCCTGCACTTTATGTGTAGATCTAGGTGAGTTAGAGCGCGGCAATCGTTGGAGACTGCAAGGTAGCCTCTAGCGTCCGTAGGACCTTGTTACTCCTTTGTCATTTCTTCTTTTGGACAGTTAAGCAGTTTATATATCTTAGTTCATAGTTTTAGACGCTCATGACTTAGTGACATCCCGATGTTTGGGGCTCGTTTTCGTATTTTCTATATTATATTTAGAGGTTTAGTTTATGAGAAATTCAAATGTTGAAAATGTTTTATTAAATTATTTAGTAGTAGTATTTTGGGAAATAGGCTTGCTTTGTATCACGATAGGCGCCATCACGACCATGGTTAGATTTTGGGTCATGACATTTCGGAAGTTTAGAAATCCTTAGGCTTGAATTTTAGATTCGATTTGGTGTTTTGATGTTATTTTGAGTGTTCCGAGGGTTCGACTAAGTTGGAATATTTATATATGACTTGTTGATATTTTTGGTTGAGGCCCCGAGGGGCTCGGGATTGATTTCGAATGATTTTCGAAAGATTGGGAATTGAAAAAATGCAACAAATTGGCCGCTGGTGCAGGCCTTCTGGTGTGGTGCGGATGACCCTGCGTAGAAGCGGAATTTTGGTGCCTAGCCTGGGAGCAGAGGTGCGGGGATTGGCTCGCACCTGCGGGCCCGCAAGTGCGTGTAGAAGGCCGCAGATGTGGAATTTGGGCTTAAGTGAATATACGCACCTGCGAGGGATTTTCTGCAGGTGCGGCGCCGCAGATGCGCATGATGGAGTCGCAGGTGCGAGAGTGCTGGGCAGAACCTATATAAGGTTGCCTTCACGAATTTTCACTCATTTCTTCACCATTTTTGACGGATTTTGGAGCTTAGAGATGGGATTTCAAGGGGGGATTAAGCGTATTCAGTGAGGCAAGCTACTTGGACCTTATATCTTGTGTTTATGGCGATTATTCCATTTGTTTAATAATGTTTTAGTGAAAAGTTGGGAGATTAGGGCTTGAAATTTGAGAGTATAAATTGGGATTTGAGGGGCCATTCGGGGTCCGATTTTGATGTATTTGGTATGCATGAACCCGTGAAAGCGCAAGGATTCTAGTTTTGTGATTTTTATCAGAATTGAAACGTGGGCCCAGGGGTCGGGTTTGGCCAATTTCGGGAGTTTGATGTAAATAGGTTATTTCGAGTGGGGTCTGTTCCTTTGGCATATTTTGATGATATGAATTTGTTTTGAATAGACTCGGGGCGCGTTGAGGCCGAGTCGAGGGGCAAAGGCATCCCGGTGTAGTTTTTCATCCGGTTTGAGGTAAGTAACGATTGTAAATCTAGACCAGAGGGTATGAAACCCCGATATTTCATATTATTTTGATAAATGAGGTGACGGGCGTGCACCGGTAGGGATTGTGACTTCTTCCGTCCCGTAGCGACTATTAAGCCACGTATTTGACTAGAAATCATATGGTATCCCGTATTTTTGAGATTTTTTATTATATTTTGGGCTGTAAGCCATGTTTGGGGCCTTGTGCCGACCTGTTTGGACCCTCAGGGGTATTTTTACTATTATTCTCACACTGTTTCGATTTGAAAGCATATCCTTCATTATGATTTTCCTGTTTACTGTTTGATTCAGTTTCACTACTCTATTTTAAACATATGAAAAATTATTTTGGGCAGAGTCCCCTGATTTTACTGAAACGCCCGAGTGGCTGGTGAGGTTGATGACTGAGTGAGGTCGAGGGCCTGATTGTGAGGATATATAGATCGGGTTGCACGCCACAATGATATATGGATCGGGCTGCACGCCGCAGCGATATATGGATCGGGCTGCACGCTGCAGCGATATATGGATCGGGCTGCACGCCGCAGTGATATATCGATAGGGTTGCACGCCACAACGATATCGGATCGGGCTGCACACCGCAGCGATATAGCGCTTGGACTGTAGGATCCCCTCCGGAGTCTATACACCCCCAGTGAGCGCAGTCGACTATTTATGGATCGGGTTGCACGCCGCAATGGTTATTATATGGTACCTATTGATCGTGAGTGCTGAGTATGGGTGTTGATTGACGAGATTTGAGTCACGAGTGACTGTGAGGCTTTCCCAAGAGGCTTTATTTACGAGTGATACTGTGCCCGAGGGGCTTATTTGTTATGAAACTACTACTTTCACTCCTATTTACTTTTTGTTTTGCCTCGAAATGATAAATGTTGAACAAATGTTTTATGTGAGATTTAAAAAGGAAAAAAATGGACTTTTTATGAAACTTTTGGAACGTAGATTCCTGACTTGATTTAGTGATTTCCACTGATATTAATTATCTGAATTTACATGATTTTAAGAGCTCGTCGCTGCACTCAAGTCTTTATTTATATTTGTTACTTACTGAGTTGGTGTACTCATGTTACTCCCTGCACCTTGTGTGCAGATTCAGGTGCCCGGATCGAGTGAGATTTGATTCATTCTCAGTGGAGCATTTATCGGAGACTGTGAGGTAGCTGCACGGCATTCGCAACCCCACCCTTCTCCTTCTTATTTTGTCGTCATTTACATTTCCTAGACTTGTTGTATCAAAGAAATCGTGTCAGATTATGTGTTCCATTTGTTGCTCATGACTGCTGACTCCGGGTCTTGGGATATTGTTTAGATGTTTTCCTTTGATTATCCGTACTTGTGAAATATTAAAAGTGGAAAGTTTTTATGATAAATCGCGTTATTGAATTAAATGAAAAGCCCCGTATGTTATGCTTAGTAAATTGGCTAGCCTAGTATCACGATAGGTGCCATCACGACCAGTAGATTTGGTGTCGTGACAAGTTGGTATTAGAGCCTAGGTTACATAGGACTCACCGGTCATGAGCAGGTTCAGTAGAGTCTTGCGGATCGGTACGGAGACGTCTGTACTTATCTTTGAGAGGCTACAGAACCCTTAGGAAAAATCTCGCATTTCTTGAATTCTTGTCCTGCGAATCTATTGATTCTGGCAACTAAACTTCTATTGTTTCATTCTCTCAAAGATGGTGAGGACACGCGCTACCGGACAGGGCGGTCAACCACTATTGGGACCCATGAGGGGTCGAGGCCGTGGTAGGGGTAGAGGTGCAGCCCGCGCAGCTGCCGGAGCGGTACCCATAGACCCGCATATTGTTCCAGATCAGGTCAAAACCATAGATGTTCCAGTGGGACTAGCTCAGGCACCAACTGTGCCTATCGTTATTCCGGGTCTTCAGGAGACCTTGGCCCAGATTCTGGCCGCATGCACTGGTCTTGCTTAGGCGGTCGTTGTTTCTACTTCAGCCGCTACTTCTCAGGCCAGGGGAGGCATTTAGAATCCAGTTGCCCGTACACCTGAGCAGGTTATTCAAGGGATTCAGACCCCAGAGGCAGTTCCAACTCAGCCGGTTGCACCAGTCCAGGATTTTGTGGTTCCATCTATGGCTGACGACGAGCAGCGCAGGTTGGAAAGATTTGGGAGACTTCGGCCTCCAACTTTTAGTGGTGCTGAGGGCAAGGATGCCCAGGGTTTCTTAGACAAGTGTTAGAGGATGCTTCATACGGAAGGGATATTGGAGACCAGTGGGGTCTCGTTTACTACCTTCCAATTCTCCGGAGCTGCATTTACTTGGTGGGAGGCTTATGAGAGGCGTAGGCCCGTTGGTGCAGCGCCCCTTACTTGGAAGCAGTTTTCCACTCTCTTCTTAGAGAAGTATGTTCAACAGTCCCGCAGAGAGGAGTTGCGTAGGTAGTTTGAGAAGCTGCATCAGGGTGATATGACGGTGTCGTAGTACGAGATGAGGTTCTCAGAGCTTGCCCGACATGCTATTTGGTTGGCCCCTACAGAGAGAGATAGGATCCGGAGATTCGTGGATTGCCTCGCATATCAACTTCGTATGCTTATGACCAATAGAGGGTATCGGGTGCTACTTTTGAGCAGGTTGTTGATATTACCCGAGAGATTGAGTCGGTACGTCTCCAGGATCGAGACGGGGGGTAGACCAAGAGGCCTCGAGGATCTGGTAGTTTTGGTAGTGTTCCTTCGGGGGGACAGTTCCAGCACGGCAGAGGTCGTCCTTTCAGCCAGGCTCACTCAGGCCGCTCAAGTTATCGTGGGGGATCCACTGGTCGTGGTGCTCATAGTTCTCATCAGGGGAACCTATCATTCAGTGCTCTTCCAGCCCAGAGTTCATCTCGAGCACCATCTGTTCAGGACTCATCTATGCCTGATTCTTCCAGAGGTTATCCTGGTGCTAGGGGTTCCCTTCAGTCCCCGTCACCAGCACCGGGGAGTTGTTAGGAGTGTGGAGTGTTTGGGCATATGAGGAGATAGTGTCCTCGTTTTCTTAGGGGTCCATCTCATTAGAGGAGTCAGCCCTCGACTTCAACTCCAGTTACTTCACCACTGGTTCCATCTCATTAGAGGAGTCAGCCCTCGACTTCAACTCCAGTTACTTCACCACCCCCAGGCAGCGAGGGGTGGGGTTCAGGAAGCTAGATGCCGCCCTAGAGGGGGAGGTCGATCCGGTGGAGGTCAGGCCCGTTTTTATGCACTTCCAGCTAGACCAGATGCTATGGCCTCAGAAGCAGTGATTACAAGTATTTTTTCAGTTTTTCACCAAGATGCTTCGGTCTTATTTGATCCTGGTTCCACATATTCCTATGTTTCATCATATTTTTCCCACTTTCTGGATATGCCTCGCGAGTACTTAGTCACATCTGTTCATGTGTCGACTCCGGTGGGCGATACTATTGTTGTGGACCGAGTGTATCGGTCGTGTGTGATATCTATTGGGGGTCTGGAGACCCGAGTGGATCTGCTATTCTTAGCATAGTTGACTTTGATGTGATATTGGGCATGGATTGGATATCTCTGTGTCATGTTGTTTTAGATTGTCACGCTAAGATCGTGACCTTAGCGATGCCGGGATGTACGAGAATCGAGTGGAGAGGTTCTATTGATTATGTTCCTTGTAGGGTGATTTCATACCTAAAGGCTCAGCGTATGGTAGAGAAAGGATGTCTGTCTTATTTGGCTTTTGTGAGGGATGTCAGTGCTGAGACTCCCACTATCGATTCTGTTCCTGTAGTCCGCGATTTTTTGGACGTGTTTCCTGCAGATCTGTCGGGCATGCCGCTCGACAGGGATATTGATTTTGGCATTGAGCTGGTGTCGGGCACTCAGCCTATTTCTATTCCACCGTATCGTATGGCACCAGCGGATTTGAAGGAATTGAAAGAGCGGCTTCAGGAACTCCTAGATAAGGGCTTCATTCGTCCTAGTGTGTCACCTTGGGGTGCACCGATGTTGTTTGTAAAGAAGAAGGATGGTTCCATGAGAATGTGTATTGACTACAGGCAGCTAAACAAGGTTACAGTCAAGAATAAGTATCCTTTGCCTCGCATTGATGATTTGTTTGACCAGCTTCAGGGAGCTAGGGTGTTCTCTAAGATTGATTTGAGATCCGGGTACCATCAGCTGAAGATTCGGGATTCAGATATTTCCAAGACTGCTTTCAGGACCCGTTATGGCCACTATGCATTTTTGGTGATGTCTTTTGGGATGACCAATGCCCCAGCAACGTTCATGCATCTGATGAACAACATATTTCAGCCATATTTGGATTCCTTTGTTATTGTTCATTGATGACATCCTAGTTTATTCTCGTCGCCAGGAGGAGAATACTCAGCATTTGAGGGTTGTATTGCAGATATTGAGGGAGGAGAAGCTTTATGAAAAGTTATCCAAGTGCGAGTTTTGGCTTGGCTAAGTAGCTTTCTTGGGACACGTGGTGTCCAGCGAGATAATTTAGGTTGATCCGAAGAAGATAGAGGCGGTGCAGAGTTGGCCCAGACCGTCCTCAGCTATCGAGATTAGGAGCTTCCTTGGTTTGGCGGGATATTACCGTCGCTTTGTGGAGGGGTTTTCTTCTATTGCTTCACCCTTGACCAAATTGACTCAGAAGGGTGCTCTGTTCAGGTGGTCAGCTGAGTGTGAGGAGAGCTTCCGGAAGCTCAAGACGACGTTGACCTCAGCTCAGTGTTAGTATTACCATCAGCTTCAGGTTTTTATACCGTGTATTGTGATGCCTCAAGGATAGGCATTGGTTGTGTTCTGATGTAGGAGGGTAGGGTGATTGCCTACGCCTCGCACCAGTTGAAGGCTCATGAGAAGAATTACCTGGTGCATGATCTCGAGCTAGCAACCATTGTTCACGCATTGAAGATTTGGCGTCATTATTTGTATGGGGTTCATTGTGAGGTTTTTACTAATCACCGTAGCCTGCAGAACTTGTTTAAATAGAAGGATTTGAATTTGCTTCAGAGGAGATGGTTGGAGCTTCTCAAGGACTATGATATCACAATTCTATACTATCCGGGGAAGGCCGACGCCTTGAGTCGCAGAGCAGAGAGTTTTGGGAGTATAGCATACCTTCCAGTAGCAGAGAGACCATTAGCACTTGATTTTCAGGCCTTAGCGGGCCAATTGGTGAGGTTGGATCTATCGGAGCTCCGTCGGGTATTGGCTTGTGTAGCCTCCATGTCTTCTCTTTATGACCGCATCAGAGAGTGCCAGTATGATGACCCACACTTGCTCGTTCTTCAGGATAGAGTCCGGCGAGGTGATGCCAGAGATGTAGTTATTGGCGATGATGGTGTTATGAGGATGCAGGGTTGAATATGTGTGCCTAATGTAGACGGGCTTCGGGAGTTGATTCTTGAGGAGGCCCACAGCTCGCGGTATTCCATCCATCCGAGTGCCGCAAAGATGTATCAGGATCTGAGGCAGCATTATTGGTGGAGGCGGATGAAAAAGAATATTGTTGGATTTGTAGCTCGTTTCCTCAACTGCCAGCAGGTCAAATATGAGTACCAGAGACCCAGTGGATTGCATCAGAGGTTGGTTATTCCTGAGTGGAAGTGGGAGCGGGAGCGGATCACCATGGACTTTTTAGTCAGGCTCCCACGGGCTTCGAGGAGGTTCGATGCGATATGGGTTATTGTGGATTGGTTGACCAAGTCCGCTCACTTCATTCCTATTGGTACTACTTATTCTTCGGAACAGTTAGCTGAGATTTATATCCGGGAGATTGTTTGGTTGCATGGTGTTCCAGTTTCCATCATTTCTGATAGAGGTACCCAGTTCACATCGCAGCTTTAGAGGTCCGTGTAGAGAGAGTTAGGTACTCAGGTTGAGTTGAGCACAGATTTTCATCCTCAGACGGATGGGCAGTCTGAGCGCACTATTCAGATACTAGAGGACATGTTGCACGCTTGTGTTATTGACTTTGAGGGTTCATGGGACCAGTTTCTGCCACTCGGGGAGTTTGTATATAATAATAGTTATCAATCGAGTATTCAGATGGCTCCATATGAAGCTTTGTACGGGAGGAGGTGTAGATCTCTGGTTGGTTGGTTTGAGCCGGGTGAGGCCAGGATCTTGGGTACGGATTTGATACAGGATGCTCTAGATAAGGTGAAGTTGATTCAGGATCGGCTTTGCACGGCGCAGTCGAGGCAGAAGAGTTATGCGGACCGGAAGGTCCGGGATATATCTTTCATGGCTGAGGAGAAGGTCCTTCTGAAGGTGTCACCCATGAAGGGTGTTACGCGATTTGGGAAGAGGGGAAAGTTGAGTCCCCGGTTGGGCCTTTTGTGGTGCTTCAGAGGGTTGGAGAGGTGGATTATAGACTTGTCTTTCCACCTAACTTGTCGAGTGTGCATCCAGTATTTCATGTTTCCATGCTTCGGAAGTATATTGGTGACTCGTCTCATGTTTTGGACTTCAGCACGGTTCAGCTAGAGGGTGATATGTCCTATGAGGTAGAGCCAATAGCTCTTTTGGGTCGTCAGGTCAAAAGGTTGAGGTCTAAGGATATAGCTTCGGTGAAGGTGCAGTGGAGAGGACAACAGGTGGAGGAGGCCACCTAGGAGACCGAGCGGGAGATGTGGATCTGATATCCTCACTGTTTAAGACTCCAGGTATGTTTCTAGACCCGTTCAAGGATGAACGTTTATTTAAGAGGGGGAGAATGTAATGACACGACCGGTCGTTGCGAGAGTTTGGCCCCGTTTCCCCATTTCTGCTTCATTCTTGTTTGGTTCAGCTCTTTTGTGTTGCGTTGGGTTGATTGGTCCGGGTTTAGAGTGGTTGTGGAGAGAGATGAGGCACTTAGTCTCTCAAATTGGTGATTTAGTGGGAAAAGTCAACCGAAAGTTGACTTATAGGAAAATGATCTCTGAATTTAGTTTATGTGGCTCGGATAGCTTCACTAGATGATTTGGGAGTTAGGAGTGTGTTCGGAATGTTATTCGGAGATCCAGAGTAGAATTAGGCTTGAATTGGCGAAATTGAGTTTTGGCGATTTTTGGTCGGTAATGGAAAATTAGCTATCGGGGTCGGAATGGAATTACGAAAGTTGGAACAGGTTCGTAGCGTCATTTGGGATGTGTGCATTAATTTTTAGGTCATTCGGATGTGGTTTGGGTGGTTTCGGCATCATTGGCGGATTTCGGAACCTTAGAAATCCTTAGGCTTGAATTTTAGATTCGATTTGGTGTTTTGATGTTATTTTGAGTGTTCCAAGGGTTCGACTAAGTTGGAATATTGATATATTACTTGTTGGTACTTTTGGTTGAGGCTCCGAGGGGCTCGGGATTGATTTCGGATGATTTTCGAAAGATTGGGAATTGGAAAAATGCAGCAAATTGGCTACAGGTGCAGGCCTCCTGGTGTGGCCTCCCCTGCAGACGGGGAGCCGCAGGTGCAAAGGCGCAGGTGCAGACGACCTTGCGTAGAAGCGGAATTTTGGTGCCTGGCCTAGGAGCGCAAGTGCGGGGATTGGCTCACACCTGCGGGCCCGCAGGTGCTTGTAGAAGGCCTCAGATGCGGAATTTGGGCTTAAGTGAAAATCTGCACCTGCGAGGGATTTTTCGCAGTTGCAGCGCCGCAAGTGCGTATGATGGAGTCGCAGGTGCGAGAGTGCTGGGCAGAACCTATATAAGGTTTCCTTCGCGAATTTTCACTCATTTCTTCGCCATTTTTTACGGATTTTGGAGCTTAGAGCTGGGATTTCAAGGGGGAATTAAGTGTATTCAGTGAGGTAAGCTACTTGGACCATATATCTTGTGTTTATGGCGATTATTCCATCTGTTTAATCGTGTTTTAGTGGAGAAATTTGGGAGATTAGGGCTTGAAATTTGAGAGTATAAATTGGGGATTTGAGGAGCCATTCGGGGTTTGATTTTGATGTATTTGGTATACATGAAATCATGAGAGCGCAAGGATTCTAGTTTTATGATTTTTATCGCAATCCGAAACATGGGTCCGGTGGTCGGGTTTGGCCAATTTTGGAAGTTTGATGTAAATAGATTATTTTCGAGTGGGCTTTGTTCCTTTGGCATATTTAGATGATATGAATCTGTTCAGAATTGATTCGGGGCACGTTGAGGCCGAGTCGAGGGGCAAAGGCATCGCGGTGTAGTTTTTCATCCGGTTTGAGGTAAGTAACGATTGTAAATCTAGACCATAGGGTATGAAACCCCGGTATTTCGTATTGTTTTGATAAATGAGGTGACACACATGCTAGGTGATCGGCGTGTGGGCGTGCACCGGTAGGGATTGTGACTTGGTCCGTCCTATAGCGACTATTAAGCCGCTTATTTGACTTGAAATCATATGTTATCCCGTGTTTTTGAGATTATTATTATGTTTTGGGCTGTAAGCCATGTTTGGGGCCTTGTGTCGACCTGTTTGGACCCTCAAGGGTATTTTTACAATTATTCTCACACTGTTTCGAGTTGAAAGCATATCCTCAATCATGATTTTCCTGTTTACTGTTTGATTCAGTTTCACTACTTTATTTTAAATATATGAAAAATTATTTTGGCCTGATTTTACTGAAATGCCTGAGTGGTTGGTGAGGTTGATGACTGAGTGAGGTCGAGGGCTGGATTGTGAGGATATATGGGTCGGGCTGCACGCCGCAACAATATATATATATATATAGATATATGAATCGGGCTGCACACCGCAGTGATATATGGATCGGGCTACACGCCGCAGCGATATATGGATCGGGCTGCACGCCGCAGCGATATATGGATCGGGTTGCACGCCGCAGCGATATATGGATCGGGCTGCACGCCGCAACGATATAGCGCTTGGGCTGTAGGAGCCCCTCCGGAATCTCTACACCCCTAGTGAGCGCAGTCGACTATTTATGGATCGGGTTGCACGCTGCATCGATTATTATATGTTACCTATTGAGCGTGAGTGCTGAGTATGAGTGCTGATTGACGAGAGTTGAGTCACGGGTGACTGAGAGGCTTGCCCGAGAGGCTTTATTTACGAGTGATATTGTGCCCGAGGGGCTTATTTGTTATGAAATTACTGCTTTCACTCCTTTTTACATTGTTTTTGCCTCCAAATGATAAATGTGGAAACAATGTTTTATGTGAGATTTGAAAAGAGAAAAACTGGAGTTTTTATGAAACTTTTGGAAGTCCTGACTTGATTTACTGATTTCCACTGATATTCATTATCTGAATTTACATGATTTTAAAAGCTCGTCACTGCACTCAAGTCTTTATTTATATTTATTACTTACTGAGTTGGTGTACTCACGTTACTCCCTGCACCTTGTGTGCAGATTCAGGTGTCCGGATCGAGTGAGATTTGATTCATTCTCAGTGGAGCATTTATCGGAGACTGTGAAGTAGCTGCACGGCGTTCGCAGCCCCATCCTTCTCCTTCTTATTTTGTCGTCATTTACATTTCCTAGACTTGTTGTATCAAGGAAATTCTGTGTTCCATTAGTTTCCCATGACTGTTGACTGCGGGTCTTGGGATATTGTTTAGATGTTTTTCTTTGATTATTCGTACTTGTGAAATATTAAAAGTAAAAAGTTTTTATGATAAATCGCGTTATTGAATTAAATGAAAAACCCTGTATGTTATGCTTAGTAATTGGTGTTGGACTTTAAGCATTGGGCTTAAAGACTTTAAGCATTGGGCTTAAAAGTCTAAGAGTGTGAATTGGGAAATTGTGGGAAATAAAATGGAGGGAAATGAAAATTTGAATCAAGTGAGCTTTTGNGCTAGCCTAATATCATGATAGGCGCCATCATAGGCAGTAGATTTTGGGTCGTGACATTGATGCTAAATTATTAGCTCATGATTATTGATATCCTAATCACCTAGTATTGCTAACATGAAACGCAGAATTTTGATGGAAATGAAACTGCTAGACTTATGGGTGTTAAAATCGAATTGAAAATCGTACCAAACTAAAATGTCAAATCAAATCGATTAAAAAAGTTCCATTAGATTTGATTTGATTTGCATTGAGTAAAAAACCCAGCTATACAATGTCATATAAATGAAATGAAATGAAAGGAGTAACATAGTACTAGATTGAACTGCCCCACTTATATAGAGGATAAACAAACACTATAGAAAAAAGGTAATGCGACGTGAAAATATTTATCTTAATTCGTTTCTTTTGTTTTTCAGGAAAAAGACTGTCTTTAATTGGGTCTTTGCGATCGATACTGTAGGTCGAAATACTTCTCGTAGTTGAATAGGGAAGTCAATCTAATCTCTCTTTCCTGCCTTGGTCAAAAGCGGTATAGGCTGTGAATCGAATCTGTCTATAAAGAATGATACCAACATTTTTTGCACCCTATAGGAAATAAAGAAGAAAAAATCTCTTGTTCCCTCTCGTGACGAGCAAGAGAAAAGAGGAAAGAATGAAAATAACATGAATGATCCTTGGATCGATAGTTACGTGGAAATTACTTCGAACTGGATCTTTTTATTTAAAATGCACTAAGATTTACGGCAATGAATTTTGTACCATTTACCTAAAAGTCATGTCTCGTGGGACAAGTCATGACAAATAAACAACCAACAAATATGTTATTATATGACATGTCTTATTCAAAAATAAAGTAAAAGTCACGTCTTGCAGCACAAGTCATGACAAATAAACGGCCAAGGCCAATAAATATGGTATAATAGCATGGTCTATTCAAAAAAGTGGAAGATAGTTTAATATAGATGGCGTTTAAAATTTTTATTTCTTTTTCCTTCTATGTGTGATATTTGTATTGAAGTTCGAATTTGCTTTGCATTAAGGCCCAATAAAAAGTAAAACGTTTACTAACAAAATAATTCATAATTAAGGCTCGAATTTGAAATCTTTAATTAAGCACGGAAGTTTGTTATGTATTTCACCAAAGCCGTTGATGGTCATCCAAACCCCTTCATTCCATGATAATAAGTGGGTGTTTGGACATAAGAATTGTAAAATTTCAAAAAGAGGTGAAAAAACTTTTCAAGTGAAAATGGTATTTGAAAATTAGAGTTGTGTTTAGACATAAATATAATTTTGGGTTGTTTTTAAAAGTTTGTGTAATCGGAGTGAAAATTTTAAAAAACAGTTTTTTGGAGTTTTTAAATTTTTTTAAAAAATTCAAAATTATAAAATTAAAAATTATATGGCCAGATACTGATTTTGAAAAATAGTGAAATTTTTTCGAAAAAAAATAAAAAAAATTCTTATGTCCAAACTGGCGCTAAGTTTGAAGCTTACAGGAACCAACCTTTTCTTTTTGGAGTTCAACGGTAACTGAAAAGTTAGCCGCTATCTTTGGAACTCGTATTAATACTAGAGGGTGTTTGGACTAATTTTTAAGCTGGTCAAATTAGCTTTTAAATTTTTTTTAATTTTTTCAGTGTTTGGCAAAATAAAGAAGTGCTTAAAATAAGTTAAAAACTGCTTAAAACAAGCTAAAAACAAAAAGCTGAACAATCCAAATTTATTATTTTTTGACTTAAAAATTATTTCTGCTGAAAAGTCACTTTTTTTAAGCCAATCCAAACGGCCTCCTAATTTACCAATAAGGAATTGATCCATTGGTCATTGTTTGATATAAAGCAGTGCCCAATTGCCTATATTGTTATGGTCCCCTTTGGATCATCAATTGAGTACAATCCTAAGGGGCTGTGGGTTCTTGTTAGTTTTTACTATTTACTCCTGTGGGTTCTTGTTAGTTTTTACTATTTACTCTATTTATTTTAATATATGTGATACTTTTTGCTTTGGTGATTTAAATTTTTAATTTTAATATTTTATTTGGTTGTCGAATCTTTAAGTTTTTCGAAATAAAATTATAATATTTGAAAACTATGTAAAAAGTACTATATGTTATTAGTAATAATTTAAAATATTTAAAAGGCATATGAAAAAATTACATTCAAAAAATAATTCATTTGACTCCCGAAGTCCAAGCAACGTCACCTAAATTGAGACGAATGAAGTACTCCCTCTGTTTTAATTTATATGAACTTGTTTGACTGGACACGAAATTTAAGAAAAAAATAAATAATTTTGGAATTTGTGGTCCTAAACAAGTCAAAAAGGAGCCCAGAGTATTTGTGTGATTATAAAAGCTTCTCGTTAAGGGTAGAATCGTAAGTTTAAGGTAAATGTTACCAAATTTAGAAATGGGTCATTCTTTTTGGAACGGACAAAAAAGAAAATAGGTTCACATAAACTGGAACGGAAGTAGTAATTTATAAGTGTGACAAGTTTTGTACACCGTCATTATTTTTATCTTTTCTTTTTTCCGGGGAGGTTCAAGTATATAAATAAAAATGAAATGGCCTAATAAGAGGATATCTCACACACACACACATATATATATATAAACTAGTAGGGAACTACCTCTCAAGTTTCACCCACTCTTTGGCTTTTATTTTATTTTATTTTCTTTAATACAAGAGAAAAAAGGAAAATTTGAACAAGTATTGTTTTTATTTCATTAAAAATTCCCTATTTGATTAAAAAATATAGATCTGGATTCAACTAATTAAATTTATATAAGTGAGGGTTAATATTAGCAAACAATAATATCCCAATGATGGAGTTCTCAAAGGTGTAATAAATGTTACTTAGATATGTTTTGAGATGGCCGTAGTATGCAATAAATATTCTAAAAACTAAAGGCAATAATGTAGCATTCATCAATGAACAGCAATAAATGACATTTAATTAAATAGAATGAATGAGTCAACCAAGAAAAGATGAAATCTGTAAATGTTTTTTCTCACAAAGATGAATGAAGGAAAATCCTTTGAATATCTAGGTTATTCTCGGATCTAGTGGAAAATGTAGACAAGAATCTCAGTAAAAATGTTATGTTTGTTTGCTTGCATTGGAATCTGATTCTCTCTTTGAAGTCAAAGTATATTTTTTACAAATGAATATCGCATGTCCCCTATCATTGTGTCTCTTTATATTTATAGGGAACATGTTCCTAGAAACTCTAATAGTACAAGTGCAGAGAATATCCACTAGAATATTCTCCTTTAAGTCCTATCTTAAAACTAGCCGTTATAACTCTGTTAAGGATGTTCGACCTCGGCCTCGATGACAATTCCCCGACTTCAGTCTTGTTGATTATTCGACCGCGACCCTCGCTGATAATCAGATTACTTCGACGCGTGGTGTCCCAGGAATGTTTTACTAATACCATTTTGATTAAAGATGGATTTTGACCCATATAGTTAGTCCCTCTGCTTATCGAGATCGTTCCCGTGGACGAGGTCGGTGAGCAGACAATGTCGTTCATATTCGATTTTATAGAGTCGGTTGAGGTCGTGGTCGTGGAGACAGGTGATAAGTGGGGATTTTGACTACTTATTAATTCCTTTTAGCTTTTATTTTAATCCAAAAGCATTTAATTATGTTTCCGAAAACTGATGAAATGTGCTTAATTGTAGGAATATTTGAAGATGAACTCCCAAGATGAAATACAACTCAAGAAGGAGTAATCTCAACTCAAGGACATAAAAGGCACAGAAGCTAAGAAGTGCAAACCGCAGAATATCATCTGCGGCCGCAGATTATGAAGGAAAATCCAGCATAGTTTGGTGTAAAGTGCGGCCCACACTTGAATTGTGCGGCCGCAAAAGATGGTCCAGGAGCAAAATCTAGAGAATGTGCATTCCAAGTCCATCAAAAGTTCGAACCCCAAAGAATTGTGCGGTCGCAGAAGAAGTGCTATGCGGCCGCATGATTAAAAGCGCGAACCGCAGAAGATCAAGTGCGGCCACACATGTAAAAGTGCGGACAACAGAAAGAGTGTCTTGCGGCCGCAGATCAGAATTATGCGGCCACAGACTTCCAGTCGTGACAAGCTGAAGAAAAGTGCAGACCGCTCATGGAATTATGAGGCCGCATAACCTCTCGAAGGGTATTTTTGTTTGGAATTTCTAGTCCTGTATAAATAGACGAGTTTCACAATTTTAGGTTAGCTTTTGACATCAACTGCTACAGTAGTCGTTCCTCTTTATTTTTTTAGTAGTTTTTCATATTTTGAGCTATTTTAGCATAGATTTTATCATTTTAATCATGCAATATGAGTTTAATTTTTATTTCTTCTTCTATTTCTGTAATTTCAAGCATGAGTAGCTAGGTTTTTACTAGGGTTGTGACCCAACCCTAGTGTATAAACCTTACGGGTGTTTAATTTAATACTTGTATATGGCTGGGTGTTTAATATTTAGCTTTGTTCTTGCTTTATCTTATGAAATTAATGATTGCAAACATTAGTTCATGCCTATTGTGAATACCTAATTTTTGCACTATTTTAACACCTCCTAAAGTCGTTAGTGTATTGTTGTTTTAATTGTTTCTCTAAATTTTTATGTCTTTAATAGCATATTTCCTATCATAAAAAAATACTAAGCGCGCGCGCGCCCACACACACACACACACACATATATATATATGTGTGTGTGTGTGTGTGCATTTTAAGAATTAACTAAATGTTCAGTTGGTGAATTAATCTAGTTAATTTATCATTTGAATAAGTTAATTAATTCATTTATTTGGATAAATTTAGTTTAATAAGTAGTATTAAGGGCATTAGGCCAAAATTGAAATGATTTAAGTGACCAAGAGTACAATGGCTAATCCATAAAGGGGCTGTCAGGTGTAGATCACGAAACGCGTAGTTTCGCACCTAAACTACGTAGTTTTGATAATAAATATGGGATCAAATCTCATCCTTCCATTCTTCTTGATCAAATCGCTTAGATCCATTTTCCACTCCAAATATAAAGCTCCAAAAATCTTAAAATCCTCAAATTTCACTCCATAACCAAAACCTAGCCTCCTCCATCTCTCTCTCCCTCCCTCTCTGCCGTTTTTCCCCTCGCGGCAGCGCCGCCGTGGCTCCACCACCGGCCACCGGTGGACCACCTCATTTCCGCCCCAACAATTCACCATCGTCTCCTCTCTTCCTCCTCTTGCCATATCTCTAACTCAAATCTTTCAAAAACCTTCACATCTCCATGAATCTAGCAAAAACCTTCGCTAAAGTTTAAATGTTTCGGTGTTTATCAACAATAAGAGCTTGCTCGGGATCGAAAACTTCTTGAACTGCCGGCACTGCCACTGTCCCGCGATTGGCCGGGTGCTCGAATTTGGTAAAACTCCTAATCCCTTTTCTTTGTCTTAAATTTTCTGTTTTTCTTATTTGATTGGTTAGTTTGTTTAGGTTTAAGTTCTGATAATGATCGATCCACTACTTTGTATTGTATTGTTTCTGATTTCAACGCTTAGTTAGTTATGTTGTGATTTATTACTTTACTGTGTACGTGTTTTGCCTAATTGTAGTTTTTTATTTTTTCCCTTGGATTGATCATATCAGCATTAGTTTAATTGGCTAAGTTGAACGCTGAATTTTATGCTTTTACATTGGTTTGAATTGATTAATTAGTTTGATATTAGTTTGTGAAGGGTAAAAAGTAAATGATGAAGTGAGAAACATAATTGGTTTACTTTTCACTGTTTATGGACTACTTGGAGTACAATACTCCAAACATTGTTCATAGTTGGTAAAAGTTTGTCCTTTGGACAGATTTTTGACCTGTCCTTTGAATAGTTTGGACATATTTTTGGTGAAAAGTTTTTCCTTTGCACAGATTGGTAATAATAATTCAAGGTCTTCCCTCTCCTATAAAGGGAGGGTCTTCCTTTCACTTTAAGGGGACACACCCTAACATTATGGCCATCATCTTTTTCTCTAAGTGAAAAGACAAAAATTTGAGAAAAAGAAAAATACAACTGAATATCTTTGAGTAGGAAAATTGAAAGCTTTTGAGTGATTTTTTTTCTGAGAGTAAAACCTTATAAAAACACTTAATCTCTTGAAGCTAGTCTTGGAATCTTCTTTTCCAAAGTTGCGAAGTTAGTTGTCACGACTCGATTTTGGAGTCGTGATGGCGCCTGTCGTAGAACCAGACAAGCCGCCCATTTTATCTAAGCTAAATTCAATTTCTCAGTAAAAATACAATTTTAAACGAAATTATTGATAATACTAATAATCTGAAGTTTTGAAACAATATTTGAAATAAAATTTAAAATCTCTAACCACGGATCCAGTGTCACTCAGTCATGAGTTGCTATAATATAAAGAAACGAAAAGGAGAAATGTACAACATAGTCTCAAAATAAAGAACAACATGTAGAATAAGAAAGAGAAGACTAGGTCGCGATCGCCAGCTGCTACCTCGACAACTCCAACGAAACTCTGACAGCTGCCCAGTATCCACTACCGGGTCCCAGTGTACCTGGATTTGTACACAAGGTGCAGGGGGTAACGTGAGTACACCAACTCAGAAGTAACGAACCCAATCTATGGGCTGAGAGGTAGTGACGGACTAAACCTCAGAATTTACAATAGACAGTATATAGAAATTAGACATGCTAACAGTTTATCAGAATGAGTAAATATGCCAAGTATGCCAGTATACTCTACATGCCATCATACAAATATATGTATGAAACCAGTGTGGATATGCACATAGTGCTCACAACCCTTACACAATAGACCACTCAGTACCGTATATGGCTCTCAGGCCTAGGGAAAGTCCATCCTGGAATGTACATAATCATCGGTGACCGTAGTCACTCAGTACTGAGGAAAAAGGCCAATCCAGCCCCACGGAGAAAAGTCCATCTCTAGAATACAACACTCGAACAAGATCACATATTTCCTCCAGAAAGGGGTCGGACTAGGACATCGCAACCATAAGGTACGTGTATAATTCTTGTGTTGGTTATTGTCGTTGGTCGTGTGAGGCCATTATCTTTATTGATGATAATAGTCCTATGTGGCGTCAAATTATTGAGTTACTACAGGAAGAGTGGGTAGTAGCTTGGTTACAAATACAACCCTGCCAAAGTTATATAGATCCTGGGGAGTTGAACATTCGAGGACGAATGTTTCTAAGGGGGGGAGGATGTCACATCTCGCAATTTCGTACGTTAAAGTTCCGTCTTCAGTTAACCGACGTGGACTCGGGAATGAGATCATTTTGACGTTAACATATTTATGTTATTTAAAAAAGGATAAATAAGTGTTATGAAGGATGAAGGGGTATACGGATTAAAGAAAACGAGTTTCGTTGAAAATGGACAATTGGGAATGAAATACGGGTCGATCGATAATACCCGATAATTATGAACTAGTACCAAGAAAGGTACCATGTGACCACAGTAGTAATATATATAAATTATATTTGAAGTATTTTTAAAAATAAATAGAATTTTAAGTAATTTGTGATAATTTTTAATTATACGGGTAATTGATTAATTATCGAGTAACGGACATTACCTAATTACCTGATAAGTGGATAAAGATTAAATATCCCACCCCCAACCCCACGTGGCAGCTAGCCACCTTCTAAATAAATGACTAAGATTCATTTCTTGATTAAGTGGCATAACATTAGACATTCACTTCATTCTTACATTTTCATACTAAAGAGTACACCATCAGAACATTACTCATTCTCCAACCAAACTCTTTCAACGATGATTCAACGTTAGCCATTCTCCTAATCTTCAACAATTTCATTCTCAAACATTACAACTAGAATGAGAAGTTAGCAACGTTCTTCTTGCAATCAATTCGTACAAAAGAAAATCGAACGGGAATTTTTAGAGTTTTAGCAACGGAGAAATTTTGCGGTTCTAAAGAAGTACGGTGCAACTTTTTCTAAAAACATCATACGGATGTTTTTCCTACTCCAGGTATGTTAAGGTCATTCCTTCTTTCTTTTTGGCATGATTTAAATTATACAAAAGAAATGAGTAAATGTACAATTTTCATAAATTACTCTATTTATAGAAATACTAGGGGGTATACATTCTTGATTCCCCATGAGAATTATTATTATTTTCTGTTCATGGGTCTCAGAATAATACGCAGTTGGAAAAGTTTATCCGGAAGGAATATTGAGATTATTACGTACTTTTCAAGAATTTCATACATGTGCATTGACCCATGACCAGATGGCGTTATATACGCGTATATATGTGAATATATGTATATGGGATATGGGAAAAGGTTACGGCGTTATATACGCACCACCACCTGATCAGCTGGTATATGATGATGATGTTGCCCACAGTGGCTGAAATATGGTTCAAACGGCGTTACATACGCGTATATATGTATGTATACTCAACAACATTATATACGCATATATGTATGTATATATATCTGTAAATGGGATACGGGAAAGGTTATGGTGTTATATACGCACCACCACCTGATCAGCTGGTATGCGATGATGATTTTGCCCACAGTGGCCGATATGATATGATGGGATGCCCTTAGAGGCTGATGATGTTATGAAACATATACCTATGCACGACATGACATTCATACGCATATGCATGATGCTAAAAGTGATTTATTATTACAGAGTTATCCAGACATACAAGTTGAGTCAATTACTCTATATCTCTTCCATGTCTCTAATGTATTTATATATGTGCCTTACATACTCAGTACATTATCCGTACTGACGTCCCTTTTGCCTAGGGACGTTGCGTTTCATGCCCGCAGGTGCAGGTAGGCGAACTGACGGTCCCCCTTCTTAGGATCCCTGATCAGCGAGAGTTGGAGTGCTCCACTTAATCCGGAGCTACTTTTGATTTTGGTACGATACGTCTGTATATAGACATATATGGGTATGGCGTGGCTCAGACCCGTCTTTGTACAATTATGTTTCTACTAGAGGTCTGTAGACAGTAGTTGGATAGTATGTGGCCTTGACGGCTTCCAGTTTTGAGATGTATAGTTGTCTATAGCAGCCTTGTCGGCTCGTCCTACGTATGTTGTACGTATATGTATGTATGCCTTTTTGTGCAGATTTCCTTCATGTGTAATGTTCTCGTAATTCAGTAGATGTTATTCAGGTTCATATTTTAGAGCATGTATAGGGGTGTTTGACAGGTAGGATTCAGGCACCCGTCGTGGCCCATCGGTTTGGGTCGTGACAGTTATGCGGATCAGAAGGTTCGCGATTTGGCATTTATGACTGGTGATAGAGTGTTGCTTCGGGTATTGCCTATGAAGCGCGTCATAAGGTTCGGGAAGAAGGGTAAGCTGAGTCCGAGGTTCATTGGTCCTGTTGAGATATTGCAGCGTGCTGGGGAGGTTGTTTACGAGCTTGCCTTGCCTCCCAGCCTAGCAGGAGTTCATCCGGTGTTCCACGTTTCTATGCTCCGGAAGTATCACGGGGGTATTGGATTTCAGCTCAGTCCAGTTGGACAAGGATCTATCTTATGTTGAGGAGCCAGTAGCCATCTTGGATAGGCAGGTCAGGAAGCTCAGGTCGAAGAATATTGCACCGGTAAAGGTTCAGTGGAGGGGTCAGCCGGCCGAGGAGGAGACTTGGGAGACCGAGCAAGATATGCGCATCCAGTACCCTCATCTTTTCACAACTTCAGGTATGTCTTTATACTCGTTCGAGGACAAACGATTGTTTTAAGAAGGGGAGGATGTAACGACCAGGTCGGTCATTTTGAGAGTTAGATCCCTGATCCCCTAGTAACTGCTTTCCCCACGTTTGTTTCTGCTGTTGGGATTTGCCGGATTGATTAGCTATAAAATTTTGAGAGCTTTGGGACACTTAGTCCCTAATTATGAGTTTAACCCTTAAAAATCGGACAGTAGTCGGAACTATGTGAAGACGGGTCCGAAATGGAATTACGTCAACTGCGTTAGCTCCGTTGAGTGATTTCAAGGTTAGGGGCGTGTCCGGAATGAGTTTTTGAGGTCTGTAGTAGATTTAGGCTTGAATTGGCGAAAGTTAGATTTTCGGCGATTTCGGCTGATAGGTGAAATTTTTATATCGGACTCGAAATGGAATTCCGAAAGTGGTTGTAAGCCCTCTAAATGGAATTCCGGAAATGATTGTAAGTCCGTAGTGTCATTTGTGACCTGTGTGTCAAATTTGAGGTCATTCAGACTAGTTTTGACGTGTTTCGGCATCATTTGTGGATTTTGGAAAAAATGCTAAGTTCTTAGGCTTGAATTCATGTTTAATTCTTGTTTTTGGTGTTATGTGATGTGGTTTGGAGGATCGACTAAATTCGAATGAGGTTATAGGACTAGTTGGTAGGTTTGGTTGAGGACCCGGGAGCCTCGGGTGTGTTTCGGATGCTCAACGGGAAGAGTTTAGACTTAGGCTATTGTTGGTGTTGCTGAACCTGTCATTTACGCACTTGTCGATGTTGGACCGCAGGTGCGGTTACGCAGAAGCAAGGGGAGGAGTCGCAGGTGCGGTCTTAGGATTAGGGGCCAGTGTTCGCAGATGCGGCTCATGGACCGCAGAAACGGAGCCGCATCTACAAAAAAAATGCTGCAAATGTGGAGCTTGAGAAGATTAGTGATTTTCGCAGATGCGTATCCCAGGCCGCGGAAGTGGGACCGCAAGTGCGGTCCTGGAAGCGCAGGTGCGAGCAACGCTGGGCAGAAATAAGAAAAAAATTGAGGGTTTGAGTTCATAACTTCTAAAATCGATTTGGAGCTTGGGAAGAGGGAATTTTGTGAGGATTTTGAAGAGGAGACCGGTAGGTATCGATTCCTAATCCTATTTCATTTGTATTTCATCAATCTATAGTAAGTTCTTTAATCTAATTAAGGAAAATTATGGGAAAAGGTTTGAAAATGGGAGAAAAGTTCCCCAATTGAGAATTCGAGTTTTGAGTGAGATTTTGACGTCGGATTTTGATGATTTTTTGTTGAGTGTACTCGTGAGTGAATGGGTGTTCAGAATTTGTGACTTTTACCCGATTCCGAGTCGTGGGCAGGGAGACTTTTTGAGAGATTTTCCTAATTTTTCGTCTTAGCTTCGAATTGATTTGTTAAACTAGTTGCTTGTAGTGATATTTACCTTATGTAACTTATTTGAATAGATTCGGGCCATTCGTAGTTTAGTACTCGTGGCAAGAACGTGATTTTGAGTTTATTTGAGCAGTCGAGGTAAGTGACTTGCCTAACCTTGTATTGGGGACTTCCCCTTAGGATATTTGATACTAATTGTTGTGTGGGCTCCGTGTACGTGAGGTGACGAGTACGTACCCGGGCCGTATTGCAAAAATCTCATTTTTCCCTTCCTAAAACATAAATGGTTTTCTATTCTATGAACTTGCTCTAATATGATATATTGTTTATCTTAGATTAGGAAAGCATGCTTACGTGTTTAAATGGCTACTTGAATCTTTTGTGCTCCATGCTTAGTTAAGCCCTTATTTTTCCTTATCTGTTATTAGTATAAACTGTGTAAATTCGACGTTATGCTTGTCATTCATCCTACATCGCATATTTAAATTGGGACTACAGACGTATTCCGGGAGATCCCCATGTACTGCATATTTATTTTGGGACTACGGACGTATTCTGGGAGATCCCTCTATACTGCATATTTATTTTGGGACTACAGACGTATTTCAGGAGATCCCCCTGTACTGCATATTTATTTTGGGACAACGGACGTATTCCGGGAGATCCCCATGTACTGCATATTTATTTTGGGACTACGGATGTATTCCGGGAGATCCCCATGTACTGCATATTTATTTTGGGACTACGAAGTACGAACGTATTCCGGGAGATCCCCCTGTACTGCATAATCATTTGGAAATACGGGACGATATCCTTGGAGATTCCACTTTGTGATATATTGTGTTGAGTCGAGGGCTCTCTTTACTGTTAACTTTATATTACTTTCTTAAACTGTTTACTGTAGACATTACATATCTTTTGTGTTGTTTAAATTGACTTATTTAGAAATCCAGTAGAGCTTTAACCTAACCTCGTCACTACTTAACCGGGGTTAGGCTTGGCACTTAGTGGGTACCAAATGTGGTGTACTCATGCCCTTTCCTGCACATGTTTTCGTGTGCAGATCCAGGTACGAGCTATCAGCCTCATGGGTAATCGTTGCTGCTGATTCTAGGAAACTGCAAGGTATTTCTTCCGTGTCCACAGAATCCTCCGAGTCCCCTTCCATTCTATCTTATATAGTGATTTTTCTTATGTACTTTTCAGTTTTTGTTAGAGCTACAGTAGTGTTAGAAGCTTGTGACTGTCTGTGACATTCCGGGTCTTTGGGAGTTATATATTGTACGAGCCGAGCGGCATCGTTATGATTATTCAGATTCCATGTCTTTTATTTCTTTATTTATCGTATTTCTAATTAAGTTTTATCCGCTAATTAGGCTTACCTAGTCATAGAGACTAGATACCGTCACGATACCTTTGGAGGATAAATTAGGTCGTGACAAATATATTATAATTAAATAAATGTTAACCTACTTTAAATATTTTTCTTCTGCTGGTGCAAGAGTAACATTCAACTAACTGATCTTATTCGTTATTTGACTTAGCTATTTTCTGCATTTCTTTTATTTGTTTCCATATGGCTTTAAATTAAGAAATGTTGGTACATAAATACATACCAAAACTGAAAGCCTCGACCCCGTTCAATTGGACCTTAACGACCATAGCAAGAGGGCCTATATCGGCTACAAACTCCGAAAACCAGGTAAATTCAATCAATTCTTATACTAATGAAGATGCGTTGCAGATATGCCGGGCATCCCAAAATAAATCCACACACAAAAATTAAATGTCGACCCATTCCACCCTCTGGTAAGACAAGTCATGCATAAATTCAACTCCACTATCATCAATGCAATCCGTGAGGAGGTGGAAAAACTGTTAGAGAACGACTCCATTAGGGAGTCGAAGTACCCCAAGTGGATCGCCAACATAGTGATGGTCAAAAAGAAAAATATGAAATGGCGGATATGTGTGGATTTCACAGACTTGAACAAAGCCTCTCTTTGAAGTTGAAGTGTATTTTTTACAAATGAATATAACATGTCCCCTATCATAGTGTCTTTTTTTATTTATAGGGAATATGTTCCTAGAAATCCTAATAGTACAAGTGCTGAGAATATCCACTAGAATATTCTACTTTAAGTCATATCTTAAAACTAGCAGTTATAACTCTATTAAGGATGCTCGGCCGCGATGAAAATTCCTTGACTTCAATCTTGTTGACTCTTAGACCTTGACTCTCCCTGGTAATCAGATTACTTCGACGCGTGACATCCCGAGGATATTTTACTTATACCATTTTGACTAAAGATGAATTTTGACTCATACAATCCCAAGCTAAAAAATATGTAGATAGTACTAAGTAAATCATTTTTTTGTTGGGACCGAAATTTTTTCCTTTAAATGATAATTATGTCTTCATAACAAATTTCTAAAAAGTATTTTAAGATGTGTAAATGCAAAAGGCACAAATACATGAAGTGCATTTAAATTTCTTAACATAAAAAATAGCTAGACATATACTAGAAGTTAGTAGATTTGTCACAAGTTACAACCACGTAGGTGAATTTGGCTTAAGCATCTTCCAACCTCCACCAAATTTCCAAAGTAAAACCACCCACCAAACCACTATTTTTTTTAACACAACAATAGGAGTAGCAGTTTAAAATAAGAAAAATATGGATTGAATATGTTCTAATGCAAGAGTAGCATTCAACTGATCTTGCTCGTTATTTGACTTAGCTATTTTCTGCATTTCTTTTATTTGTTTCCATATGGCTTTAAATTAAGAAATGTTGGTACTTAAATACATACCAAAATTGAAAGCCTCGACGCTGGCAAAAGGCTAGTGGTAGAATATTTTCATAATCAACCAATTGATAAAGCGAACAAAAATATATCTTATCAGTATCCTTGTTTTAAATAATAACTAATGTTAATACCCGCATGATGTGCGAATAATATTATGATCCTTCTAAATTCTATAAAAAAAAAGAATAAATTATATGAATAACTATTGACATAAACTTAAATATTATAATTCCTATATATAGTCGGCGATACAAACAAATAAAATACAATATGGTTCAAAAATAAATACTCCTTCCCTTTAAATTTACATAAAATATTTTTCTTATTAATTTGTTCCAAAAGAATGACACATTTCTATATTTGAAAATAATCTAACTTTAAATTTTTTATTTTACCCATTTTACCTATAATGAGAAGTTCTTGCACTCATACAAATATCATGACCCCGCAAAACTTTTAGGATCATAAGTTTCAAGAGTCATCTTTTTCGTTCTTAAACTCCGTGTCAAGTCAAATTATCTCATATCTAGTAAAACTGAGTGAAGTCATACTATATAGAGTAATAACTAATAAAAACACATTTGGTAATATCTTCATTTAAATTATAAGAATATATTATACTATTATCTCAACATAATAACTTCTCACATCAAAATCAACTTCTACCAACATAAAATTACACAATGACATATTAATATATACATACATGATAATTTATTAACAACCAATATATTTTAACTTTTGGGAGTTACCAACTTATAAACAGTTTGATCATAATTTCCTTGATAATTTTAATGTCATCTCAATTTTAACTACACAATTAAAATCACTTTGGTTTTAACAATTTAAGTGATACCTTTTGGGATATCTTTAAGATTAATATATTATAATTAAATAAATATTAACCTACTTTAAATATTTTTCTTCTACCATGCGCATGTACTAAAATAAAATGAGTTCTTACATGTAATTCATAATTAAATGAATCTTACCTTATGATTTTTGCAATCAACTTTATTTTGTGTAAATAGCAATCCCTAATAGTGAAATTATATTCCTCTATATGATTACGCTATCCAAATCTATTTCATTTTAGTTGACACACAAACACACACACACACACACACACACACACACACACACATATATATATATATATATA